>ML781808.1:309369-335653 GCA_009831015.1 Picea engelmannii
GGGGGGGGGGTCCAAAATCAAAGGTGCAAATCTTCAACAACCCCGATTGAAGTGCCCGGATCAACGGCGCGCAAGGTGATTCCGAACCCCCCCCCTCCTTTCTACTTTTAAGCGGAGGGGGGGGTCCGGAATCAAGGACGCATCTCTACGACAGCTGCGATTAAAACGCCCGGATCAACGACACATATGCAATCCGGACATCCTCTGTCTTTCTGCATTTAATTAACATGGGGCCCCCTTTCATGTTGCATTATCTTTCCATCTGTTCTCCACCTGACCGTGTGATGAGGCTCCCTCCCTGTAGCCCCTTCCGCATCCTCCGACATTTGTTCCTCTCCCCTCTTTTGGTCCATGTGATCCCTTCCCCCATCTCACCATTCACTCACCACCTGCCACATGTCCCGCCCCCCTTCGCTTATTTCCTTCCGCCATGTGTCTTCCCCTGTAACCTCTCTCACACCTCATCACTTTATGCGTCGCCCTCATAGTTTTGGTGCCACTACTCCCTTTCTGTGCCAAACCCTTCGCGTTGGCCTCCACGCGTATTCATCAGTCTGTTCAGTTAATCCAGGTGGCATCACGAGGGGTCTTCCATGTCCCCAAGGTGCCAAGTTGGCCGAGTCATCCTCAATACCAATAAAGCAGTTATTAAGGTAGTTGGGTGGCGGTTAGACATCGCCTCCGCCATAATGGGAAAGTCCGGCAACGAATTAAAGGCACGTCGGTTCACCCATGGAACTGTCAGGAATTCGATTGCGTCTGCCATAGGTGCACGATCATTCAGAGACTGCAGTTGTAGATTGTCATAAGCTATGCAGACGCAATGTGTTTAATGCGACATCTCGATTATGTTTTTGTCCTTGTTTTGAGTATATGTAGGCGTTTTCGCCATTTTTGTATCTATCGATCGTAGAGCGGAGCTCCCGACTATAATGTTTTAACAACCATTCTAGTTCCCTGGTTGTGCATCTGTATCTGAGATTTCTTGTTTTATGACAAACAATTTTCCTACTTCACCTTTGTTTTCGTCTCATGCCAGAGAGTTCATGATCGAATGATTCGCATGGATTGTTGCAGTTATGTTATGATAAAGGATTTGTTGTTTCATTACTGTTTTCTCTGGTCTTCTGCGTTTGAATGTAAGAAGATCTTGCCTTTGGACATTTCTTCTCACAGTTTGTTAGAAACCTGATGTTTGTAACAGACCCCTGCACTCTTCTTATACAAGTATCCCCCCTACTCATCCTTATTACAACTCACTGTTTGAAGTTTATCTTGCCCATGCATGCCTGGCCTATTTTCAAAATTGAAGTTATGTTGTCCTGAGTTTGCCTCCATTTGATCATCCATTTTATAAACAAATCATGACATTAAACTGATGGGTGTCGGGCTCTGCTCCTGCTGTAATCCAGGAGTGACTTCTCACGCTAACATTTCTGGCACTGTTGCCGGGGACAAAGTTGAATATTTTCCCTGGGATTGAACGACAACGATTAACTGATTCTGAAGGTGCATCAGATATCAGAATTATCAAAGATTGCTATTGTGCACCTGGCGACTCCACTGTGACAACTCCACTGGGACGAACCTATTGGTTTAGTTGTGGCTTCCGACAGTAGACACACGCGGTCTCATCCACAGCTGCCTCTGGCCACGCCTGAAGAAGATCCGGAGGTAATTATCAGAAAAGGGAATCCCTCCCAAAGAGAAAGATTCGCTGCTGAACCAGGTATTTCCCCACCTCCTTCCATAAAAACTATGTTTTCTTATTCTCAACTTCATATCCAGCCTTCTCCAGAGGTTTCTCGGTTCCTCAATTTTGGGAGTGTTTCCTAGTCTGGGACTAGAGGGAGAAATCCTTGTCACTCCCCTCTCCTCTGAAGCTATTCCTCAGTGTATACCCAGGACTTCAGAAGATTTCACCACTCCTACAAAAAGAGAAGCGCTTGCTGACTTGAGCTCGTTATTCTTCTCCTTAAACCCTCTCTTGTTTCCCACTCCACTTAGAGACTCAATTCCCGCAACCCCTTCATGACCTCCTTCTCCTCCAAGTTCTCCTCCACCTAATATTCCTATGGCTAGTGCTAATCCCCTTATGACCAGAATGGAGGCTATTATAGCCACTAGGTATGCTCCCCTTGTGTTACCTCAACCCCTCAACGCCCTCCCGGCAGATGGTTACCCCAAGCAACTACCCAAGTTCACCGGTGAGGGGGACATAACTGTAGATGAACACCTAGAAGCCTTTTACAGTTTCACAGATGATAATGTCATCATGCATGCAAACGAATGGATGGGGATTTTTGTTCATAGCCTCCAAGGCGAGGCTAGAAAATGGTTCAAGGTCCTGTCTCCTGGATCTATTGATGGGATAGAAGCTTTAGACAATTCCTTTTTGAGACAATGGGGAGATAAAAAGGATTTCATGTATTATATGACAGAGTTTGGATATTTGAAGAGAAAAGAAGGAGAGTTTGTCTCTGACTTCTCCAAGAGATTCAATAAAATGTATAATAAAATTCCTGCTGAGATAAATCCCTCAGAAGCCTCAGCTAAGATCACTTATGCTAGCGCTTTTGATCCCGATTTCTGCCTACTGTTGAGGGAGAGAAGAGCCACTACCCTGGCCCACATGCAAGATGCAACCATGGAGGTAGAATCTAACATATTGGTTGTTGACCGACTCAAGAACGCTACTGATAGAAATGTATCCAAAAGGCCTAAAGCCTCCTCGTCCAGTTCCTCTCCCATGCCCCATCAGACTGATGAAACAACCAGAGTACTAAAATCACTTTCTGTCAGGATGGAGAGGTGGGAATTAGAAGGGAAGCCCGTGTACAAACATCCCCAGAATGCTGATAATAGAGGTTTCAGGAGACTTAATAACAATGGACCACAGGCCTTCTCAAGGGAACAAAGGGGAAAAGACAGAGAGGATCAAAGGATTCAAACCCCCCACCAAAATAACCTAGTTACTCATGAGGAAGGAGAGGAGGTAGACGAATTCGACCTCGAAATTCATTGTGTTGAGGAAGCCCCTCCTTTTCCCCATTTGACTCAGTCTGCATATGAAAAATCCCTGATGAACATTCATATCCATGAGTTAGGAAAGGGAGAGAGGGTCGACCACACTTCTAACAGATACAATCTCAGGTCAAGAAATAAAGAAGGAGACTTTGACGTCCAAGATCATCCCCTCACAACAGATAGGCCTGCTAAAACTGCAACAACCACGACTAAAGAAAATAAAGCTCAGAGTGTTTTGTCAGCAGCCAAAGAACTTGTCGCTGAGGTAAGGGAAGCTCCTAAGCCTGTTTCCTCTTTTAATTTTGAGCATGAAATTCAAAATATCAGGATTCTCGTCCCCATCTCTGAGCTAGTTAAAAATGAAAACTTTAAAAGGTCTCTCTCTAAGCTGTTGCAAGTTGAGTCCCTTCAGCCTTCCTCTGACTCAGTGAACCTTCAAGATGAGAAGCCAACTGTCATCCTAGGTCCCGTGATAGAAGATAGAGATGATTCATCCCCTCCCTTCTACACCTCCTTGAACATACATGATAAAGTGTTGCATAATTGCCTCATGGATTCAGGAGCTTCCCATAACCTTATGCCCAAGATAGTCATGGAAGAACTAGGACTAGAAGTGACCAAGGCCTATCATGATTTGTACTATTTTGATTCAAGGAGGGTGCAATGTCTGGGAGTCATCAAGGACCTAGTGATTTCTTTGTTTCAGCTACCCATGAAGAGTGTGGTCATGGACATTGTGGTAGCTGATGTTCCCCCCAAGTTTGGCATGTTGTTGTCAAGGTCTTGGATTAAGAGACTTGGAGGAACATTGCAGATGGATCTCACATATGCCACCATCCCATTTTTTGGAGGGGAACACAGAAGGTTGTACAGAGAATCCCAGCTAGCCTATATTGTCAGTGATGAAGCAAACCCCACTAATCATCCCATCTTTGCACTTGAAACTGATTTAGGGTCTAGCTTGTTACAGATCACCGAAACTCCTGAGGCCCCTTTACAGATCAGAAAGAAGCTCATTCTTAATCAGGAGATACCTCCTCCAACCACCTCTGTTTGGAATATGTTCTTTGATGGAGCTTCCTCTAGTATAGGCGCAGGTACCGGAGTGGTTTTCATATCACCCTATCAAGAGATCATATCTTTGTCATACAAGCTAGAATTCGAAATCACCAACAATGTGGCAGAATATGAAGCTCTTGTTCTGGGTATGAGGGCTGCAAAAGAGATGGGAATAAAGGAAATGGTTGTGTTCGGAGATGCAAAATTGATCATCCAACAGGTCAAAACTATTTATCGGGCCAAGCATCCTCGGCTTAGAAGCTACAGAAATGAGGTATGGGACTTGATTGATAATTTATTCTCTTCTTTCAACATTGTTTTTGTCCCAAGGGAAGAAAATACCGCAGTCGACTACCTAGCAGTCTCAGCCAGTTTGTTCAGGATCCCCCTGCCCCCAAAGATTAATGATGAGGTCAAAGTAAGATGCAGGTCGTCCATCCCGGACAACATAAATCATTGGAAGGTATTCGAGGACGATCTTGAAATCGAAAAATTTCTTCAATCCGTCAATGAGTTTTATGCATTGCACATCGATCAGGACCCTGATCCCGAAGATGACCCCCCCTCGGAGGTATTCTTGAATAAAATTGTTAATCACCAGATTATTCAACTGCCTAGAAATCACATTCTGAGGGGACTGGTCCCGTTAGAAAGATTGTTTGACAAAAATGATGTGGTAATAAAGAGTGGTGTCTCAAGTGAAGAAGCTGACGTAACCGAATGCAACATTGGCACACAGGATGAGCCTAAGTTCATCAAATTGTCAAGCAGCCTGACTAATGAACAGAGGGTGGACTACACTGGGTTATTAAAGGAATTCTCTGATGTGTTTGCATGGACCTATGAAGACCTCAAAACCTATGAAACATCTGTCATTGAGCACAAGATCCCACTGAAAGAAGAAGCTAAGCCATTCAGGCAGAAGCTAAGACAGATAAATCCCATGTTGCTACCTATCATGGAGAAAGAAGTGAAGAAATTGTTAGATGCCCAAATCATTGTCCCCTTGAGGTATTCTGAGTGGGTGGCCAATTTGGTTCCAGTGAGAAAGAAAAGTGGAGAAATCAGAATCTGTGTTGATTTCAGGAACCTGAACAGCAGCTCAAGGAAAGACAATTATCCTTTGCCCAACATGGAACACATATTGCAGAAGGCAACTAGAGAATCTAGGATATCCATGATTGATGGGTTTTTGGGGTATAATCAAATATCATTCATGTTTGAGGACAGAGAAAAAACAACCTTCACCACTCCTTGGGGCACATTCATGTATGCCAAAATGCCTTTCGGATTGATGAATGCAGGGGCAACATTTCAGCGAGATATGGATATAGCCTTCATTGGGGAGAAAGATCAGTTTGTAGTGATCTATTTGGATGATATCACAGTCTTCTCCAGGTCAGACAAGGAGCATTGCTGCCACTTGAAAAAAGTTTTCCTGAAGTGTCAGAGGTATGGCTTATATTTAAACCCCAAGAAATCTGTGTTTGTTATGAAGGAGGGGAAGATTTTAGGCCATATAGTATCAGCAGAAGGAGTGAGAATTGATCCTAGTAGGGTAGAGGCAATTCAGACCCTATCACCTTCGAGATCCAAGAAGTAAGTCCAGGCCTTTTGGGGAAGATTAATTTTCTGAGGAGATTCGTCTCAAATTTTGCTGAGCTGGTGAGACACATCACAACCATGCTCAGAAAGGGAAATGAAGTGAAATGGACTGTTGAACCCAGGGAATCTTTTGTCTAGATAAAAAGGGCATTGACTGAGGCACCGGTGTTGATCAATCCTGACTATTCCAAAGATTTCCTGATTTTTTCTTTTGCTTCTTGTGATACAGTAGCAGCAGTCTTATTGCAGAGAAATGATCAAGGGTGAGAGAAACATGTTGCCTTCTACAGCAAGGCATTGAGAGATGCAGAACTCCGATACGAGATCATGGAGAAGTAGGCTTATGCCTTGGTGAAAGCCCTCAAAGCTTTCAAATTCTATGTCTTGCACTCAAAGATCACTGCATATGTTCCTTTGGCCTTTGTGAAGGACATTCTTATACAGCCTGACATAGATGGAAGAAGAGGCAAGTGGATTGCCAAAATCCTAGAGTTTGATCTGGAGATCAAGCCCACCAAGTTGATAAAGGGGTTGGGTTTAGCCAAGTTGTTGGCTGAATCCAATTGCAAAGCCTTGGGAATTAACTTCATCAATGAGCAAGTTGAGTCATCCAACGAGCATTTCCAAAGTGCCTTATCACTAGCAGCATGCGCCTGGTACAAGGATATCTTGTATTTTCTGCAAGAATTGAGGCCTCTTGGTGGCATGGAAAAAAGCAAGGCAAGAGCTCTAAAGCTCAAGGCGGCCAGATATTGCCTCATTGACCAAGCCTTGTACTGGAAAGACCCTTTAGGGGTATTTTTAAGGTGCCTGGACCCACAAGAAGCCCAGCAGGTTACATTTGATTTCCATAGTGGCCTTTGTGGGGGTCATCATTTCTGGAAGACCACAACCCATAAGATCCTCTGAGTGGGTATTACTGACCCACTTTATTCCCTGATGTTTGTAGAGAAATCAGAGCTTGCATCAAATGCCAGAAGTTCTCAGGGAAGCAACAACTCACATCTCTACCACTAAAGCCTGTAGTAGTTTCAACACCCTTTCAGCAGTGGGGATTAGACTTCATTAGGGAAATTCATCCTCCCTCAAGTGGCCAACACAGATGGATCTTGACTGCGACAGACTATTTCACCAAATGGATGGAAGTTGTCCCCACCAGGAGCACTTCCCACAAAATAATTATCAGCCTCCTGGAGGATATCATAGCCAGATTTGGCTGCCCTAGCAGAGTTGTTACTGATAACGTCTCCCCCTTCACATCTAAGCCTCTGGTCAAGTTCTGTGAACAGTATGAGATCTCACTGATTCACTCCACTCCCTATTACCCTCAAGGAAATGGACTGGCAGAATCTTCTAATAAAAGTCTGATCAAGCTCATTAAGAAATTACTAGAAGACAATAAAAGGGCATGGGATTTGAAACTCGAATTTTCTCTATGGGCTGACCGAGTGACAACAAAGAATTCCCTAGGCATCTCACCTTTCCAACTCATTTACGGAACAGAGGCCATTTTCCCTACTCAACTCGCCTTGTCTGTGGCGAAATTCCTCCAGGACCTTGAAGGAGAGCCTGACAATATGGTCAGAAGGATTCATCAGCTGGTGGAAGTGCAGTAGATCAGAGAGCACATCATGGACAGGGCCTACAACCATCAGCAGAAGATCAAGCAGGTTTTTGATAGGAAAGGTAGAAAGAAAGAGTTCAAGCAAGGTGATCTGGTGCTCAAATGGGATGCACCCAGGTAGGACAGGGGTAAGCACAGTAAGTTTGATGCCCTCTAGTTTGGGCCTTTCAAGATCCTTGAAGTATTTTCAAACAACACATACAGGTTGCAGGATCTGGAAGGCAAAGAAGTTTTTAGTGGCCCAGTAAATGGGCATTTCTTGAAAAAGTGTTTTTTGTGAGCCGCAGGCGGCTCTTTTGTTTTTGTAAATATTGTTTTTATTTTCATCTTAATAAAAGAATCCATAGCCCAATAGCAAGGCACTAAATCTGCAAAAAGTGTTCTTAGAGCATCACAGGGACAACTCTATCCCCCATGGAGCCAACTGTTAGCGATATTTCTGGTAAGGGGAGTTAGAATGCGAAGGAGTGGGTGAAAAACCCATTTACTATAAGCTCGGGGTGCAAATGCACTTGTGATTAAGCGGTCAAAAATTTTGGACGGCAGAGATTCGTGCACCCGGATCAACGACACACATGGGATTTCAGATCCCCCCCCCGCCTTTCTACCTTTAAGCGGAGCGGGGGGTCTGGAATCGAAGGCGCACCTCTTCAATGGCCCCGATCGAAGCTCCTGGATCAACGGTGCGCAAGGTGATTCCGGACCCCCCCCCCTCCTTTCTACTTTTAAGCGGAGGGGGGGGTCCAGAATCAAGGATGCATCTCCCTGACGGTTGCGATTAGAGCGCCCGGATCAATGACACATATGCAATCCGGACATCCTCTGTCTTTCTGCATTTAATTAACGTGGGGCCCCCTTTCATGTCGCATTATCTTGCCATCTGTTCTCCACCTGACCGTGCGATGAGGCTCGCTCCCTGTAGCCCCTTCTGCATCCTCTGACATCTGTTCCTCTCCCCTCTTCTGGTCCGTGTGATCCCTTCCCCCCTCTCACCATTCACTCACCACTTGCCACGTGTATCGCCCCCCTTTGCTTATTTCCTTCCACCATGTGTCTTCCCCTATAACCTCTCTCACACCTCCTCACTTCATGCGTCGCCCTCATAGTTTTGGCGCCACTACTCCCTTTCTGCGCCAAACCCTTCGCGCTGGCCTCCACACATATTCATCGGGCCGTTTAGTTAATCTAGGTGGCAGCACGAGGGGTCTTCCACGTCCCCAAGTTTCCAATTCGGCCGAGTCATCCTCAATCCCAATAAAGCAGTTATTAAGGTAGTTGGTGGTGGTTAGACATCGCCTCCGCCATAATGGGAAAGTCCGGCAACGAATTAAAGTCACGTCGGTTCGCCCACGGAAGTGTCAGGAATTCGATTGCATCTGCCATAGGTGCACGATCATTCAGAGACTGCAGCTGCAGATTGTCAGAAGCCATGCAGACGCAATGTGTTTAATGCAACATCTCGATTATGTTGTTGTCATTGTTTTGAGTATATGTAGGCATTTTCGCCATTTTTGTATCTATCGATGGTAGAGCAGAGCTCCCGACTGTAATGTTTTAACAACCATTCTAGTTCCCTGGTTGTGCATTTGTATCTGAGATTTTTTGTTTTATGACAAACAATTTTCCTACTTCACCTTTGTTTTCGTCTCATGCCAGAGATTTCATGATCGAATGATTCGCATGGATTTTTGTAGTTATGTTATGATAAAGGATTTGTTGTTGCATTACTGTTTTCTTTGGTCTTCTGTGTTTGAATGTAAGAAGATCTTGCCTTTGTATGTTTCTTCTCACAGTTTGTTAGGAACCTGATGTTTGTAACAGACCCATGCACTCTTCTTATACAAGTCTTCCCCCTAGTCATCCTTATTACAACTCACTGTTTGAAGTTTATCTAAGACCTCACTTGCCCATGCATGCCTGGCCTATTTTCAGAATTGAAATGATGTTGTCCTGAGTTTGCCTCCATTTGATCATCCATTTTATAAACAAATCGTGACATTAAACTGATGGGTGTCGGGCTCTGCTCCTGCTGCAATCCAGGAGTGACTTCTGACGCTAACACTATGGGCCTATAGAACTACTTGCAAGAAGATAACAAGGCACACTCCCTTCAAGTTGGTGTATGGCCTAGAAGCAGTTGTCCCTATGGAATATTTGGTTCCTAGTCTCATAATTGCATCATTCATGGATATGGATGACACTCGCACTATTCAAGGGAGGCTTGCATAGTTGGTAGAACTAGAAGAAGATCGATTTATTACAAGATTCCATCAGTAGGTATAAAAGGAATGAGAAAAGGCCTATCGTGATAGGCACATCAAGAAGAAAGCCTTCAAGCAAGGAGATTTGGTATTAGTATATGACAACAAGTTCATGAATCATCCAGGGAAGTTCAGGACACATTGGCTTTTTCCATATGAGGTTGCTTACATTACAGAAGGAGGAGATGCGTAGTTGAAAACTTTGAATGGAGAATTGAAGGAAGGTTTGGTGAATGGGAGCCGGTTGAAATTGTATTATGATAACCAGCTACCTTGCAGCTCTTAGTAGAAGCATGAGAAAAAGGGTCTAGGTACCAGGTGTAGTTGAAACTGGGTACTAGACACAGATAAGACATTCTGCGCAAGGGAAGAAGGGTGGGACATAGCAGAAAACACAGGCTGACATGTGCAGTCTGAAGACAAAGGAAAACAAAACGTTCAGACCTAAAGTGCCTTGGGACGAGTCACATGTGAGTGTTGGGGGCTTGTTGGCCCTTGGTTATGGAGGGTTGCAAAGACTAAGGAAAGAAGCATGAAGTGAAAACTACATGGAAAACAAGTTGATTGAGATTGGGTCGAAGTGGCCAAAAGAGTAAAAAAGATGGAGCGAAGTAAGAGAAAGCAAGTCGTTGGATGGGGAGATCGAGGAAGACAAATCATCAAGGAAGATGGATTGTGGATGACTTAGTAAGCACAAAAAACCACCAATGGATTTTTTGGAGCACCTTGCAAGAAAGAAGGAAAGACAGGCTAGCGAAGCCCTGAAAACGCGAGTCAAGTTGACCTAGGGTTTTAGTATTTAGGGTTTTGACACCTAGGTTTCAGCCTAAGGTTGTCTGAGAGTCATTGTAATGTATAAATTAAGGTCAAGAGGACCCAGGATGGGATTGGGATTATGTATGAGGAGTGATTGTTGTTATTGCTGAGAGAGAAGTATTTTGTGGTGAGAGAAGTTTGTGTTGTAAGATATTTAGCTGGGTGAGAAGATCAAACCTGCAGCTGGGTGCATAGGGAGGGGAGAGGAGAAGAGAAAGAAAGAGAGAACTATATGCTTTCATCTAATATATTATAGAGCGAAGTTCTGTGGATGTATCCCTAGGGAGAGGGTGAACCATGTATATTTTGTTGTTGTGTGCGATTGATGATGTGCTTTTCTGATCTCTAATATATTGTTAATGCAATATTGTTTTAGATATGAGATATAGTTCACGCAGTAGGATTAAGAAAGATAAGAATAACTAGATCTATGTGAGAGTGTTGCCCTAGATCCTCTTTGCATTTCCTCTAGTTGTAGACACCTGTGTCCTGCAACCTCCTATAGCTACTTCAGGTGATACTGCATCTGCTTTGTAGTTGTTGCTGAAAGGGTCAGTACATAGGGCTTGTTGGTGTGCTGTTAGAACTGAACCCTGGGTCTACCCCTATGCCAACAAGTACCAAGCACTCCGCAAGAAGTGCGTGATCAGAGGGAAGAAGCTGTCAGGAATGCAATAGAATGAATCAGGGAAATGGCCTCAGAGTGTAAACAATTAAGTGATCGAAGTGCGCAAACCTATGAGCGTCTTGCAGAAGATCAGGAGCTGAGGAAATTGGAAGCACAACTCCAGGAGGTGAAACATCAGGCGTCCACCGTACAAGCATAGATGAAGATGCTTACTGTAGTTGAGAATATGAAGAGGTCACAGGAACAACGCGTAGTCTAGCAGCAGGTCACTTCCATCCAGAGAAGAGTTACAGAGGTTACACAGAGACTCTAGCCAGTGCAGGACAAAGCCTGCATGATTTTTGAAGAGATTGAAGGACAAGGATCATAGCTCGAATAGGTGGTCGCAACCATGGAACAACGCCTGGAAGGGCCTGTCACTGAGCAAGTAATTCAGAAGTTCACCGATCAAGAGGCTCTAGAAAAGAAACAAGTCGAGGCAGTTTGAGGCCTTCGAGGCAGTGTTTCCTAGATCGGAGTGACTCGAGACGAGTCACAGGTGAGTGTTGGGGACTTGTTGGCCCTCGAACAAGTTTTGAGAGAACATTGGTCATGTTTGACCATTTTTGGGACTTCAACAAGCTGGTCGAAGATGGAGCACCTAGGCGAAGTGGAGATTGTGGGATCTTGTTTGTTTTGTGTGATTTTGGGGCTTTTAGGGTTTATGTAACGGGTATGGGATGTCGACCCATGGGTTTACCCATGTTTAGGGCTTTTTGAAATGTATAAATAAGTATATAGGACTTACGTCAAAGCCGGTCCAAGTTGGCTTTGTACAAGAATATGTAAAGTTTTAGCTAAGTGCAAGTGATTGTAAGAGGCTTTGTGCTAATAAAGAGTTGGCTATGTGCCTTGACCTAATTATGGGAAGGAGGATCTAGCGGGTTGCGTGCAGATCTCCTTTCCTCTGCGGAATTGGGCTCTATGGATCTATGCACAATAGCATACGACTGTAAAATATTGAAGATGACTAGTAAACAAGAAGAAGAAGTTGGTGGACGTAGCCCCACACTGGGGTGAACCACGTATATCATGTGTTGATGTGCTTTGTGCAATGTTGTTTATGTTATTTATGTGTTTATTTTCTTAGTCCACTGATCTTTATATATGTTAGATAGATGTATGGATTCTTAGTATGGTAAATGAATGCTAGATTTGAGTTAATGCTATGTACCAAGCAATTGGAAGTGTGTGATCTTCTCATTACTGCGTTGTTCTGTATTTAGGATTTAATCTTCAATGTGAATGGGAGTTAAGAACTAATGCATATTGATTAGCTAAGTGTTATGTTAAGTGTTGTGATCACAGATCTATGTCCCAGCTAGGTTGTAGACACCTAAGTCCTACAAACCCCCCTACCTCTACCTCGGGTGAGACTTCATCTGCTTCGCAGGTGTTGCTAAAAGGGCCGATAGTTAGGGTTTTTTTTTGTGCCTTGTTGAAACGTTGAACCCTGGGTATGCCCCTGTGCCAACAGAAATACGTGAATGGAAAAAAATATTTTGGCATTATGTATTCTACTTCAGAATATTTTAGATTTATTGGAAACACTGATAATGATTGTGGAGGCAACATAAATGACAGGAAAAGTACCTATGGGTACACATTTAATTTTGGAACAATTGTAGTGTCATGAGAATCAAGGAAGTAACCCATTATGACTCTTTCTTCAGCTGAAGCTCAATACATCGTAACTACAAGTGCAACTTGTCAAGTTGTTTGGATGAGAAGAATATTAAAATAATTGCTACATGAACAACATGAACCAGCTACAGTGTTTTGTGACAACAATTCTGCCATTGCATTGTCCAAGAATCATGTGTTTCACAAGAAAACCAAGCATGATGATACAAGGTATAATTTTATCAGAGAATTGGTGAATAACAAATAAATTTGCTTAGAATTTTGTAGGTCTAAAGAACAAGTTGTAGATATATTTACAAAATCTTTGGCAAGAGATGCATTCCAAAAACTGCGCATTTGTCTAGGAGTCAGTGTAGTCACAGATATTTGACAGTTCATGTCAATATGAGTTTTGATGTAAATTTTATATTTTGTGCTCTCACCTACTTATAATTAAGGGGGAGTGTTGGAAATACTAATTACAAGTCACGAGGTTTACACTTACGCCGACTCTGTCTGTCATGAAAATCAGGAGTGTTACTCAGTGAAACACGACAAGAAGGAGTGTTAGCAGAAGCTCTATTAAATGAGTCGATCATTATCTTTCTCGAGCTCTGTTATGCAGATAGAGTCAGTCGTATTTATTATCGTCTTAAATGTTTGAATCAGTTCGCTTCTACAAGAAGTCTCTGTCCTCATCTTTATATGTTTGAGTCTATAGGTAGTCAATATACATAAGATATAGAGAGAGGGTTAGTTGACAGTGATAAGGAACAACCACTGTGAAGGTAACCGAGAAGTCTGAGAGAACAAGCTCTGTGTTTTTGTAAGTCAGCAGAAGTTGTCGGAGTTGAAGATCGACATAATTTTGTACTTTGTAAGCTCAAGTTGATAATATATTAAGTATTTGGGTCAGTGTATATTTCTGATTTCTGTAGTGTTCAAACACCTTGAATATATATTCTCTCTGTTTTCTAAACAAGCTTAAGTTCATATGTTCTTGAATTTGCAATGAAAGCATCAATATGATTTTATGTGCTTGAGTAGCACGGTATTTCAGAAATTGATTTATTAAATGTTATCATCACAACACACAGTATATCGTACAGTCTGGGCAGTAAATCCTAACTGCACGGTTTTTGCAACATCGTTGTGCTGAGAGAAATCTACGCATTGTAGATCCGAGAGTCGACTCGTTACCTGCATTGCTAAGTTGCACGACAAAACTCCTCTTGTTATTATGGGTGTATTAATTGCAATAAATGTACCCTTAACTATGCCTAGCAAGAAACAAAACCAAAATTAAAAAAAAATGCATTAGAAAGGATGCACGCAAGATACATGACAAGTTGTTGTGGCAAGTTTCTTCCTTGGTTGTTCTGTCACAACGGTTTCTAGTGGCATTCCAAACTCGAATTTCACAAACTATTAATCTGCAACTCCATAGAATATCCCCTCAATCCACTAATCAGTAGTCGTTTCCGCCTGTGTTCTTCCTGTCGACCAAAGCTGCCTCATGTCATTGCTTGCCAGCTACTCATTATAATCTATCAATGAGTACCTGAGACTTGGAATAGCTACTATCATTTTCTCATTCTTTATTATTTACAGTGATAACAGTGACACAAGTCATCCTTACATGTTTTTTCTCTACTGTCAACGATGTTAATCCATATCCAACACCGATTCAACTGATCTGAAGCATAAGACAGAGGCAACAACATAAGGAGATATAATCTAAATAATTTCCAGCCAGACATTCATCATCGACTGAATCATTATATCATTGAAACGTAATTCATTATTCCTACCTTTCTATGTTTGTCATTTTCCTGAGCTCTGCCTTTGAGATTATGTAATACCCTTTTTCTGTTTTTCACCTTTCTACTGAATGTGATCTGCCTTTTACATTATGTAAATTAGCATATTTGTTCCATGGATATTTCAATCTAAAGCATAACATAGACTCGTATAGAGAAGCAAGCCCTCACTAGATCCCTCAATGTCGGTTATCTTTAGAGATGAGCTTTCACTAAATCTGATTAATATTTTTCCATCAGATCCGCCTGATACTATAGTAGATAATTTGATGGGGATTTAAGTTGGGATATTGTGCAAGAGTCAGCTAGCCTAGCTGCGTAGCAAGGTGGATATTGGCCTCCAAGAAGTTGTATTCCTATTGAAACCGTGACCTTCGTAGCAGGACTGCTTCTATCCCGCAAAAATCACGCTGCAAAGATGCACTGCCCTTGACAGCAGGCATACGTGAGCAGAACAAGTGGTGGGACGGTATTCCCAGCCCCGCGGAATAGGATGACAAGTTTGGAGTGAAAAAATAAGAAGTAAAGAAGATAATACAAAGAAGACATATAGGGAACAAGAATGTGTAGAGTGCATAGTGTCGAGTACATTTCATTAAGGGAAAAGAGCTGAGCTAAATAAGCTCCAACAAATCAAGAAGATCAAGAACCTGTACAGCTAGCAAGAACCTGTACAGCTAGCAGTGTACAGTCACTACTGCGTTGAGGTTTATAATTAACACTCCCTCTTAAACTCAATGTTGGAGGTTTACAACTAACACTCCCTCTTAAACTCAACATTTACATACATTAGCACTGATAAAGTTTAAGTGTTACATTTGGAAATTAAAAAATGGATTTACCCAATGGATTTTAACAAAAAGAAATTCAGAAATGCAAATGTTTGCTAGTCTATGTCTCAACTAGGCTTACAATACGTAACAACAAAACTAGACTTCAACTTTGCACTTGAGTTGGGTTTCTTCTTACTCTTGTTCCAAACTCTATATTTTTCTAATATGGTCATTTTTTTCATTTTGGCATTGATACTGAAGGATTTGTGCTTTGCCTTTTTTCTTTGTTGCTGTCACTTCATATTCAGAATTTGTTCAGGCTTCTTATGCTTTTTTCTTTCATCTTCTTCTGCGACAAATTTGTTTTTGAAAGTGGGTTGATGCCACGACTGCAAACTATCATCAATGCCCTTCATAGCTTGGGCTACATAGTCAATGAACTGCTTCCACATTAACTCGGAAGAAAATCTGATTTCTTCAAAACTCCATTGCATGAAGATGGTTTCAAACTGGTCTTCATTGAAATCCTCATCGATGTCTTCATCTTCTTCTTTTGGCTGCTCACCTGCATACTCAAACAACTTGTCAATCTAATATAAAAAATTATAACATGAACCATATTGGTTCTCTTCTTTCTTTTCTTTATGAGAGAATTTACCATCATCATCATCATAGATTGAATGTTCAATCCATTTCAAATCTACATCAACATTATTTTCTTCTTCACCTGCACCATTTGCAACAATAAGTGTAGTGGCTTGAATGTTTCTGTCATCAAACCTTCTTTCAAGCACTACTTCTGCAGTCACCAAATCATCCACTTGGGAATTCCAAGTAGGCTTCCTCCTCCAAACATCAATTCATCAATTTTCTTTTTCTCTTTCATTATTTGAAGGCACTCATCATAAGACAGATTATCATCATCAAATTCAATTTCAAGATTTCTGACCTCTGTTTCAAAAAAAAACAATTTCTACACAATGTTCATCAAAGATCATTAATGTTGATCCTTTGTTTTAATCAACAAACATCACTGGAATCATTTCATCAATGTCGATTGTAGTATTGATAGCTTCATCATCAATTTTTGCAATTTTCTCATGCTATTCTTCACACATAGATGCACCTTTTTTCTTTTCTTCTGGTAGCTTTGCTTCAAACACTTATGCTCCATTCTATTCCTCTAGTAGCTCTGCTTCAGACACAGATGATTCTTCCTTTTGTTCCTCTGGTATCTTTTCTTCAGACACAGATGCTTCTTCCTTATGTTCCTCTGGTAGCTCTGCTTCAGACACAAATGCTTCTTCTAGAGTGGAAACATTCGATAAATTGTTGCTCCCTCTCTCAATTT
Organism: Picea engelmannii; assembly: GCA_009831015.1. NCBI lineage: Eukaryota > Viridiplantae > Streptophyta > Pinopsida > Pinales > Pinaceae > Picea > Picea engelmannii. Next base: position 325,996 of record ML781808.1, read on the forward strand.
ACTCTGTTTCCAGAATACTCCAAACTTGTTTCAAAGATGTTGTTGCTGCAACGTTGTGAAACATACTGTCATCCAAGTCTTGTTGGATGATCTGTAATGCTAATGCATCCCTTTCATGATCATGTAGATTATGATGACAGTCTATAAGACATAAAAAAACATTCATTCTAACAAACCAACATTCAAAATTCTTACCATTATAATGTGGTGGTAATGGTAGATTCATGCTCATGTTGCTCCAAATATCATCAATTTTCCTTTGATCTTCTTCCTGTGTGAGCTCCTCATGTTCAACTCGAACCTCTTCAATTATCTTTGCGAAATATTTTTCCATTTCTTTGTTGTTCTTTTTCCGGATTTGTCTAAGATGTCTTTTGGACATCCTAAGTTGTCTTTGCTGACCCATGATAGCGTTTATTGGTTGTTCATTCACCAATTCGATCACACTTGTGAATCAACTATTCTATCTCATCACACTAATACCACTTGATGTAAAGAGACAACGAAATTTGATCTTTAGCCTCTTTTAAAAATTAGATCTATAGGAAATGTCATGTTTCCTAGTATGGATCTTGTTGGATCTGACTATCCGAGCACAAGATCTTTCAGAGTCAGATCTTCGAGATAAGTTCTTTATTGACTTAAGCCCTTTAATGGTGGAATCGAGCTATCTGAGTTTACTTGAGAGCCAAAATAAAAATTAGAGTTCATCTTCTCATGTGACTGGGGGCTGAGAACCAGGCACTTTGGGACTTCGGGCTTTGGGTGTTTCGACGTGTGAAGGCCTCAGTTCCTCCGAATAGTCGAATGGACGAATAGCCGAATTGTTGCAAAGATCAACGGTCCTTGTTGATCGAAGATCAACGACTCACAATTACTTAGGGACTCTGACCAGTTCTCACTTTAATGCTTCACTTCGCAAAACCCTCTGTAGTGTTAAGCCTCTGAAGTGAGAGATCTAGTGCCACATGTCCTCGTTGATGGACGGTCTAGATGGACTTCGGGATTCGGGCCTCCGGGAGTTCTCGCTTCATGCATTTGTCTTTCCTATGAAGTGGTTATCCTCTAGAGTGCATGATCTCGTGCCACGTGTCCACTTCGATCAATGGTCTAGATTCTCTCTGGGGCTCTGGGCCTTCGGCAGTTCTTTACTCAGCATTGCTTGCTTCCTCCCGTAGTACAAGATCACCGAATACAGGGATCGTCTGACATATGTCTCCTGAATCCAACGGTCTAGAGTTACTTTGACTCTCTAGGACTTCGGGATTTTTGTTACCTCCACACTTGATTTCTCCCGGAGTGCCTTTTCTCCAAAGTGTAGGATCCACTGACACGCATCCTGTTTGATAGGCAACTTAGATTGACTCCATCTCCCTGCTCCTTCGATGATTTTGTGATCCCCTCGTCTGGAAACTCCCAAAATGCTTCTATTCTGGAGTTCCATACCTTTCGCCACCTGTCACTCTTGACAATGGATGGTCCCAATTTACTTTGGGACTTCGAGATTCTTGTCTCTTCTACGCATCCTTTGCAAATGGAAGACTAAGGGTTAAAAAACGTGTGACTTATCGGGATCCTACAACTATCGATCCACTCGCTCAGATCAGACAACTGGGATCTGTTCTCCTTATGTGTGCTCCTCGATCTGTTTGGGCTTGATTTAACAACTCATATATGTTCCCAGAATCGATCAAACGACTGTTATAGCTTCTCCTCTACTACCACTATATTTTCCTCCCGAAGAAGGGATTTCGCTAATCTTTAAATGCTTCGTCCTTCTGCAAGGCTGCTTCTGTGCATTGTGCTATATCCAACGATCTTTTAAGTGGATTGCAAAGTGCTCTCTAGGCTTTGTGAAAAGTCTTACCTCCCGCGCTCTTGTCTGCGAGACAATGTATTCTCAATGCTCTTCCTCTTGGGATCAGGCTACTCTCCAGGAACTATGGAGAGGCTCACTTCCCGAGCTCTTTACTCCTCAGATCAGGATGTTCCCCAGGCACTATGGAGAGTCTTACATCCTGTGCTCTGATACCATGAAAAAATAAGAAGTAAAGAAGATAATACAGAGAATGTGAATAGGGAACAAGAATGTGTAGAGCGCATAACGTCGAGTGCATTTCATTAAGGGAAAAGAGTTGAGCTAAATAAGCTCAAGCAAATCAAGAAGATCAAGAACTTGTACAACTCGCAGTGTACAATCACTAATATGTTGAGGTTTATAACTAACACTCCCTCTTAAACTCAACTTTGGAGGTTTACAACTAACATGGAGGACCATGGTGTACACATGCCAAATATAAAATCCGCGATTAATAAAACACAAAACATGGATCAATCTTATTGATAAAAGCGGATGCAAATACATTATGTATAGGCAGAGGCAGACAGTTGTGAATAGTTATAGTTATGAGGAAGTTAGTATAGTTGAACCGTTGGATTAGTTAACACCAGATTAGTTAACATTCCCCCCTTAATCCGAAGGGACATTTTTCATCCCAAGTATCATTCTAAATTTTTCACATTTCTCTTGACCCAAAGCTTTAGTAAAGATGTCTACAATTTTCTCTAAAGTGGAATAATGATTGAGATGAATGGTTTTGGCCTCAACATGATGTTGAATCAAATGATATTTGGTGTTGATATGTTTGGTTTGATCATTGAATTTAGGATTTTTGTCCAATTGTATTGCAGAAGTATTGCCAACAAAGAGAGGTGTCGAAGTCATTTGTTTCTCTTGCAAGTCTTCAAGAATTTTCCGAAGCCAAATGATTTCTTCTGTGGCTTGAGCTGCTACAACGTATTCGTCTTCAGTTGTAGAATCAACAGGAACTGATTTCTTTCGTGATCTCCAAGTGATGGTTGTTGATCCAAGATTCATCAAATAACTTGAAGTAGACACTCCATGCTCTTTATCTCTGTCAAAGTCGGAATATGAATAAACAATGAGATGGAAGTCTAAAACTTTAGAATATTTGATGCCATATGATTGAGTGTCTTTTAAATATTTGAGCACTCGTTTTGTTGTTGTCCAATGACCTTCACATGGTTGATGCATAAACTTGGAAAGTATTCCTACAACAAAAATTATGTCAAGACGAGTAGTGTTAAGATAAATTAAATTCCCAACAAGTTGTCTGTACTTTGTTGGATCTTCAAATGCACTACCTTCATTTAAAGTAATCTTTAAATTCTACTCCATTGGAGTAGAAATAGGATTACAATCCTTCCTCTCAAATTTTCTCAATAGTTCTCCAATATATTTCTTCTGAGAAATAAAAATGTGATTCGGTTATTGATCTACTTTGATCCCTAGATAATAATGTAGTAATCCCAAATCTGTCATATTAAAAACATTTTGCAACTCCCTTTTAATAGATGCTATATAATCATCATTATTTCCTGTGATAAACAAATCATCTACATAGACAACTAGATATACAACCGATCTTCCAACTTTCTTAACAAATAAAGTTGCATTATCTAGATTGAAATGCTTATAATTCAACTTGAGAAGATGCTCAGTTAACTTTTCATACCAAGCACGAGGTGCTTGTTTTAAACCATACAATGATTTTATCAATTTGCATACTTTATGCTCTTTTCCTTTAACAGAAAAACCCTCTGGCTGCAACATATAGACATCTTCTTTTAAATCTCCATTTAAAAAGACAATTTTTACATCCATGTGATGTATTTTCCATCCTTTTTGAGCTGCAAGAGAAAATAAAGTTCTAATAGTGCCCCATTTCGCCGTAGGAGCAAATGTTTCAGTATAATCAATACCTTATTTTTGTGCATACCCCTTTGCTACAAGTCTTTCTTTGTGCTTATCAAGAGGACCATCAACTTTCTATTTAGTTTTATAAACCCACTTACTACCAATTGGTTCGATGCCAATAAGAGGATCCACCAACCTCCAAGTGCCATTTTTAATAAGAGCATAATACTCTTTTTGCATTGCATCTTTCCATTCATTACAACTAGTGTCTTCTTCAAAAGTAGTAGGTTCATTAACAACATAAAAGTTTAACTCAAATTCACCATACCTTTTTGGCATTGTTTTGGTTCGTGTTGATCTGTGTACTGATTGCGGCAATGTTTGCTCAATTTCAAGAGCCTTTGAAATAGGTTCTTCAGGACCATTATTATCCTCTAATTTCTCCTCAATAGGAACATCATTATCAACCAATTGTTCTTCTATAGAAACATTATTATCATAAAAAACATTGCTATCAACTAGTTTTTCTTTATTCTTTGATGTGGTCTCATTCTCTGGTGTTGTTGAAGGAAAATCCACAGACTGGTCTAGAATATGAATCCCCCCTTCAGGATGTGGGAGTTCATTATCTCATTCATAATAAAACTTCTTGGAAGAGAATCTATCCAAATGATTGAGTTGTTTATCAATAGTAGAAGCATCTTTAGCAAATTCGAGAAAAACAACATCTCTTGAAACAACAAATTTATTGTTTTCCTCATCATACAATCGATAAGCTCTAGAGGTATTAGACTACCCCAAGAAAAGATATTTGCGACTTCTTGCACCCAATTTGTCTTGTTGTTGTTTAGGAATTAAAGCATAACATGGAGAACCAAAAACTCTGAAATGTTGAACAACGGGAAGACGATTATACCATAATTCATAAGGAGACTTATTATTGATGGTAGTAGAAGGACAATGATTGTGAATATAAATGACACAAAGTATCGCTTCTCCCCAAAACATCAACCTAACATTCTGAAAAAAACATCATTGACCTTACCACATTAAGCAAAGTTCTATTCATGCGCTCTCCTACACCGTTATGTTGTGGGGTATAAGGGACAGTGGTATGATGTTTAATACCATTATTTTATAAGTATTTTTCAAATTCATTAGAGGTGTATTCACCACCATTATCTGATCGTAGAGTGTCAATATTAAGTTGAGTTTCATTTGTAATCCATAAATGAAAATTCTTAAAAGTTGCAAAAACTAGAGATTTATCTTTCAACAAATAAACCCAACACATCTTGGTGTAGTCATCAATAAAAGTCAACAAATATTTATTACCATTTGCAGATGGAACATGCATGGGCCCACATAAATCAGAATGTATGAGACCCAACTTCCTAGAAGCTCAGGAAGTAGATCCATAAAAAGGTTGTTTACACTGCTTGCCTAAAATACAAGCATTACATGGATAAAGCTTTCTTGGAATAGTAGGAAGCCCTTGAATACCTTGTTGTTTCATAATCTGAATACTATCATAATTAATATGACCAAAACGAGCATGCCACAATAAGCTGGAAGACAAAGTATCACTATGCTGAGCCAAAAGAGTTGAATTAGATTGAAAAGAGGATGTCCCTTTAAGTTTTAAAAGTTTGTCTTCTTCAATGCCGGTCATAACAATCACCTGATCATATGCTTTTCTTATTTCAATTATACCATCAAACATATGTATAGAATGTCCTTGTTGCCTGATATGTATGAGAGATATCATATTTCTTTTTAATTGAGGAATATAAAGAACATCATGCAAAATATAATCAACAAGTCCTGGTAGGCGAAGTCGAATAGATCCAATCCCTAAAGGCTTTAACAAGGACTTATCAGCAAAATAAACTATTCCATCAATGTGATTACTGAATGTCTCAAAAAAATCTTTTCTGAAGGTCATATGGCAAGTGGCTTTAGTATCTAAAATCCAAGTGTCTTCCCAAGAAGCAAAAGAAGTGCTAAAAACTTCATTTATACTAAGATTACAATGTGCAACAATATAGTTGGCAGATTCAGGTGGTTTTCCTCTATCTGGAGGTTGTTTCTCTTTCTTCTCACTAATCCTATCCGAAGGAGTGTGACAATGAGAAGAGGTATGACCCAGTTTACCACACCTATATCACTTAAGAGATTGTTTATCATTCTGAAAATGTTTTTGTTGTCTATCATCTTGTTGTCTGTCTCCTTGATGATAATGACCCCCCCTGCCTCTAAATGGTCTCCTACCATGACCTCTGTTACTATTGTCAAATCTAGCAGACTCTCCTCTAGGTTTTTTCTCTTTCTGTGCAAGACACAAAGTCTCAACTATGGAAGTGGAAAAAGATTCTTTCTTCCCAAAAGCTTTCTCTCTTTCAGAAATTTTGTCTACAAGTTTATCAAAAGTCATGGCTTTCATCTATCCACTAGCTTGAAGAGACTCTAAGTAGTGTGAATAGGTAGGATATAGGGCTTTAATAAATGTTGTGAGTTGTAAATCAAATTTGACACCAGTTGAGTCAATATCATGAAAAAGAGCTTTAATTTCGGAAGCTAACTTCATGGGATTATTATCTTTCAGTTCCAAATTAAACAACTTCAACAACTGTATAATTTCCAGCTCTGAATGGGAGTCATAAAGATCTTTTAATTTCTCTAATGGTTTAAACGCTGTGGTGCTGGAAATAATATGTCTGCTTACCTCTTCAGTGACTGAGGTAGAAATTAAAGCATGTGCCTTTTTATCTTTACTCTTCCAAATTGCAAGTTGTTTGGCATTTGTAGGTTCCTGTGGGTGATTGCCATCCCTGCCTTCACAAATTTCCTCCCATAAATCATTAAAAATAAGAGTATTTTTTATTTTTTGAAACCATTCTTGGTAATTTTCTTGTTTAGAGAGAACAACTCCCACAATTAATACTGATGAATGCATTGTAAACTAATCTCTGTAAATGAAATGCCACTTGCACAAGAAAAAAAAAATCTCATAACAACTACACCTTCGACCTTGGTTGCGCTATAGACTACTCAGTATACAGCCTTCGCTGCTCCACTGCAATCTCTCTTGCAGCGAGACCCTTCATGCACAAACTAGCAGGGAACTAAAACAACCAACAAACAATAATTTTAACAGGTCACCCCTCTCGAATCTGGAGCAGACAACAATCACTGGATCTGATCTGGGCGCTCTCCCTTAGTGAGAGCCAATGCTCCACGCCTCTCACGCAGACACGATCCAACACACAAAATAACATGGAGTTAAAAAAAAAAACGTGTTAAAAAAACGTGGCTCTGATACCACTGTACACAGGCCAAATATAAACTCCACGATTAACAGAGCACAAAACACAGATCAATCTTATTGATAAAAGCGGATGTGGATACATTATGTATAGGCCGAGGCGAACAATTGTGAGGTAGTTGTGAACAGTTACAGTTATGTGGAAGTTAGGATCGTTGAACCGTCGGATTAGTTAACACCGGATTAGTTAACACATGGTGTGTAGAGACACCGCTTCATTAAAAGACACCTTTGGGGTAAATACTGCTCCCTTAAATAAATGACTTTGGCATGATTAGTTGAGAGCCATAGACATTAAAGGGCCATAGCAATTTTTTTTGGGTTGGCTAAATGTTCTATCTTTTGAGTTTTTTGGCCGGAATTTGGTAATGTAAATTTAGACAAAATCGCTATTTTTTGTTGTTTAAATTGCATTCCTGAATGCATAAATGGATTCAGCGTGATGAATACCTTTGGGGCACTCGGATTATATAAACTTAGCCACTCAAATCTGCAGATCCAACTATTCATCACCAGATTTCTGACAAAATCAAACGGAAAAAATTACCAAAAAACCTCCAAAAGGTAGAATGTTTAGACTACTGCATTTCTTTTTTACGGTGCAACTAGTTATGAAAAGAACGTACGGCGGGTACGCTTACTGCGGGGCATGAACGTCAAGCAGGGTCTATGTTTGCGTGATAGGAAGCGCTGGTCCTTCGTTGCCAGTTTGAACAAAATTTGAACTGATGGTCAATTTGAAGTTTTATCTCTAAGCCTTCGGTTAGGGCTTAGTCACAGGTTATTACTTGTAGAAATTGACAAAACCATGTACAGGAAGCAACAGCAGGCTGCTGTAGGCGTATGCTCGTCCCTAGCAACCAGGCTATTGTTATGACTATGTGAAGGCTCTGATGGCTTCCTATCCCCATGCCGTCTCTCTCCTTCATTGAAATTCCATGCTTTAATGAATCGACACGTAAATGCATAACCATGTTTTACTGAATTCATAAAGGCATTTGAGATCCTGCGGGCTACAGACGTGACAGGAGGTGTGGTGTCGGCGATTGGAGGATCACCTCTTGTCCGGCTTTAAATTACCAAGGAGGTTTGGTGTTGGCACTGGGAGGATCACCTCTTGCCCGTCTTTAAATTGCCAATGATAGACCACGTGCCCTACCTGACTCCATGCCTCTGACCCTATCCCTAAATCGTATAATCATCTTTCACTTCTTCTGCAGACAGGCAGAAGACTTACTCCTACTGACGGGCAGGCTGCTACCATACCGGCCTTCTTCTAGTACCAAGAGTCTAGTCTTAACATTCTTAGGGTTGAGCGCAGGCGTCATTCAAGAGGCGCCCTGCAGCTTGACAGGCTACGCTGACTAATAACAGACGACTTTTAAAATTCTCCATGTCACTTGTATTGTTCCATCCTCCCTTCTCTCTGTAGCACACTGCTCGATAACTGAAATTCAAGCGTTTGTTGCTCCAGCTCCAAATTCAAGAGTTTGATTACTCTTGAATATTGTTGGAGGCTAACTTGGGAGTAAACAGAGTCGTTTTTCACGTAAAAAGAAATTGACCTGAATCTGATTAGATTTTCAGTCACATGGATTAAAATTCCAAACATTGTATTTCAGAATCTTACTCTAGGGTTTTGCCCCATATTAAACCAACCTATTGACGGAAAATTTAAACTGCAATGCCAAAAAACTTACATAAAAGATAACTGAAAAGGGAAGATTACTCCCAAGCTAGCTCACTCCTTGAATATTTGCTAATTTTGGAGCTGGAGCTTTTCAACATTTGATTTTTAGGAAGAAGAGAGGATGGAGCAAACTTCCTGGACAGTGCCCAACAGATCACAACTTGACGGTGACAGTGGTCTGATGAGATTGACCTTTTACTTTACAGTCGTGAATTTCCAAGACCACAACTTGATGGTGGCAGTGGTATGATGAGATTGACCTTTTACTTCACATGTGTGGGAATAACACCTTGATCCCCTATTACGGCAAACCTCCACAGTTTTACAGCTAGAAAGATGGGCCTAAGCGGAACGTTTAAAAACTGTTGGTATTGTGTGCGAGTCTACTCTCTTTTAGTTGGCCAGGACTCAAGAGTAGACAAAGAAAGCCAAAAGAGAATGAGGATATTCCGTGCATAGCCATGTAATGCAATGCAATCGAGCAGGACGGACGCTAGCAGAGGGCTAGAGAGCAAGAAATGTACATTAACTCAATGCAAAAACCAACCAGAGCATGATGCCCATAATAAAAATCCATTGGGTACTTGAAAGTTCAATGGATGGTGCATTGGGAACCTTAACCCATCCACTTGTCACTGCAAACAGGACCTTTTTGTTTCCAATAACAATAATTTCTTAAGCGATTCAACTTGTGGGGGCTCAGGCTGTTGACAGGAGAATCATCACCCTAAAAGGAACCCAAACACTTAGGTTGAAAAGGAACAGATATGGAGGCGCTGCCCTTCGGCTAGGCAAGAAGAAGAAGGCTGGCTGATCGCTAGAGCTTCAAATTGAACCATGACATAAATGATAACATTAGCATTATTAGCTGAGTGAGGTGTAATAATTAGTATTTTTTTTTTAAATAAAAAAAGTGATATTTCCT
>ML781808.1:340512-377539 GCA_009831015.1 Picea engelmannii
GCCCAACCAAATTAATTAATGCATAGTTTCAAAGTCTGCGTGGGTCTTTCGATTGTCAGTGGCACAGTCCACCCACTGTGTGTGTTGTACACTATGTTAGCCCACGTGACTTTTGTTGAATGTGTGTGGATTTCCAGAACCACTTTTATATAGTTTTTTTATTTTATTTCTAAACTGAGTGTAATCCTTCCATGAATATTGGTAGTATGTTGTGTTTGTGTTACTTGTTTCTTCATGCATTGTACGTAGTTGTAGTGAGCCATTTTCCAATGATAACAACAAGGCAAGGAAATGAAAGGCATGGGATGGAAAGGAAAGGAAATACATGGCATGGCATGGAATGTAAAGGAAAGGCGATGTAAGGTATAGCATGGCATGGAATGGAAAGGCAAGGCGATGTAAGGTATCACATGACATGGAATGAAAGTCAAGGAAGGACATGGCATGGTAAGGCATGGCATGGAATGGAAATGCATGGCATGACATGACAAGGAATGACATGGTATGGTGTTGGATAGGAAGTTTTGGATATAATTTTGATAAAAAACCAGAGTGTAGAAGAAGTGCATAGAAGAAGAAGGAAGACTAGGGAGTGTGTAGTTGAGGCGCATCCATGAGGACAGTGCGTAGACATAGGAATAAAATAGAGGAATAAAGCATAGAGAGGAATAAAGAAGATAATAACACTGGAGAAGAAAGCATATGAAAAGGAAGGATGATGACTCAATATTCTAAAGATGGAAGGACATGCAAAACTGGGAAGAAAAGTAGTAAGAGTGCAAAAGTAGCATGCAGACGAAAAAGTAGGCAAAAGTATCTCGAAGAGATAGTTAATTGGAGTAGTCATACATTGTAATAGGGTTTTAAGCCCTATATTTTGTGTATAAATATGTAATAGGTTGGGAGAATAGGGGTTCCTCTATGTGGTTATTCTTGAGCAGTATTGTGGAGTTTGTTCCAAGCTGTCAAGAGATCCTATATATAAGAAGGGTGATTAGATAGGTTGAGAAGGGAGAGAAAAGATGTTTGAATGTAAGAGATGATGTAGAGGAAGAGAGAGGCTTGCACTATAGAACATCTAGGATAGGAGAGAGGAAGATAACTATGATATATCCTTGTAAGTGCAGTGCGCAAGCCTGAAGAAATTACCAACGCATAATAAAGAATCCAGTTGTTGTAGATGTAGGCCAGACTTGGGTGAACCACGTTAAATGTTGTGTTACATGTATTTTTTGTGTTTGTTTATGGAATCTGTTTGGATGCATACTAGAGTAGCTTTATCTTATGTTTAATCATTGTGCAATGGTTATGACTATTACAGTTATGATTTTATGTAGTAACCTGGATTATAATGGAAATATCAACCTCGTCCACGAAGTAATAGAATAAGAGAACTTGCAGGATAACGTGCACAAAATAGATAATTAAGAATGAGCAAAAAAATAACCTCCCATTCCCTCATCACTACAGAGACCTGGTTCCTGCAGTCCCAATAGATACCTTAGATGAGAGTATCATGAGACTTCATCTACACATGCAGGTGATGTCGAAAGGGCCGATGCCTGAAGGTTTTTGTTGGTTAAGGATAAACTTGAACCTAGGGTATTACAATCATGCGTAACTCCAATAAATGTTTATGTTGATGGGACTCGAATTATGTGATTAACATAATGTTTTGGAGGTCGACTAAGAAGGAAATTTCAGAATGGTTAGATAGGAAGGAAAGATAATTTTCTCGCAAAGAGAATATAAAAACTCATATGAGTAATGAACAATGGATGCAAAGAAAGGTTAGTGGGAAACATTGGAAGGTACCAATATGCGGTGTCGAGGAATTGGAATCCTAGGTCAATAATACAATTGAATTTTGTAAGTAATAACACTTCTTGCGTAGTTGGTTTCCTGTTGGATAACATATTAGGAGGATATATTACAAAGTTCATAGTAGATTGTACCTAGTAATATAGTGTGGTAGAAAGGGACTTCTTCAAAGGTCCACGTAGAAGGTTCATGAAATCATTGGGTATGTGGATAAATATGTTGTTGTGTGATAAGTGCGTGATGACAATTGAATATGACTGCTAGGGGGCTTCACGTACATGGGAACCAAAGGATGATAAGAGGATAGTCTAAGGACAAGAGAGAAGGAAGGAAGTGATGAAGAAGGAATGGAGGGCATGAGCATGCAGAGAGATGAAGACAATATACCATAGGAAGAAGAATATTTTGGAGAACTGCGTAGAGGAAGGAGGTATAAGAGGAGAAAGATCGGGGCTAAGAAAGGAGAGTTGCAAAGTGAGCCAAAGGGGAGAGGACCTTGCGAAATAATCCAAATCATGGAGATACCACACACAAGAGGAGAGGAAGTGTAATTTCGTTCCAGTCCTATAATAGAGGATTAGTTAAGTCCTACTCAGGCTGGATCCTGTGTCAAATCCACGACCCTATGTGCGTCACCACAATAAAAAATAACAATTGAATACTGATCAAGGCAGGACAGAGTAGTAGTAATCAGAGTAGTGGAAGCAATTCACAGAGTGAGAGTCAACCAACCTCACCAAGAGGAGGAACTACACAAAACAATATGGTAGGGCTAGACAACACCCTTAGATTTCCTAAGTTCTAGGGAGTGGGGTTAAAGGACCCAGAACAACATATGTTTTTTTGTGAGACAATTTGGACCGCTAAGAACATTGAGGACGAGGCTATGAATATTTTCCAATTGGTGACAACATTTAGAGTTCGTGCACTAGTCTAGTACATGAAGATGTAAAGTACCATGCCTATAGGATAGGCCAGGACATTAGTAAAGATAATACAAGAATTGTTAAGATATTGTAAGAATCCAAAGTCAGAATCATAGTACATTACATAACTGAAGGATATTAAACAGGTGAAAATAGAGTTGGTATGGGACTTCGATCAAAGGTTCAAGGACCTGATGGGAAGGATGAATTCCTAGATCCTAGGTCAACAACATCAAGAATGGTTTATTGTAGGACTTCTACCAAAAATCTGCAAGCCATTGTTTCAAAAAATGGTTGCATTGCAGCCCCAGGCTGTGGAAATTGCAATGAAATTGGAATAATCCCCTGTAGGAGAGAGTGGAGGGATGGAATAAGTTCAAACGTATTTGTCTACTTTGATAATTCAACTGACAAAACTTACAAAAGAAAAGGAGAAACAAGATAAAGTATGGTGTACCAAGTGTAGGACTGAAGGTTTTCATAAGGATGAATGCTCAGTATTCGTGCAATATCTAGCAACTAGAGCACCAAATCCACTACCAGAAGCGGGTTATTGCGAGATATGTAAGAAATGGGGACATCATCCAACTAAATGTCCATTACTGCAGAAGTATCGAAGTACACCAAGGAACTTGTTTTGCAACTTTTGCAAGTCAGTCAGACATGAGGAGAAGGATTTATGTGTATTCGATTTGATGAGGGAGCATACTTCATATATGTATAGGATTTAGGAGGAGAGTGTTGCGATAGATGGAAGGGGTCAATATTATAATAATTAGAGAGGCTTTACTCCAAGGAACAGAGGAAATTTTGGTATAGGTAGAGGTAGAGGAAATTTTGGTAGAGGAGGAAGAGCACTGATAATTTTTCATAAATTTAATAAACTGGGGAACTTAGCTCGTGACTACCCGAATCTGTGTACAACATGAAAATACTGAAGAATGTTATATCATGCAACAAAATATTTTCCTCAACTAGTTGCGAAATGGCAGGCCATATGGAACAATAACTAGAATCCAAATCAGAATGTGCAGAAAATATCATCCGAGGAATGTAATGAAGGGCCAACAATAACAATTGTTATGCACATAGGATCTAAAATAGGAGATGATATGACGAATGGAGGGAAGCATGATCAATAGTGGGTAAGGAAGTCAATAGGATCCCTTCAAACCTTTGATCCTCGGAAATAAAATGAGGCATATCAAAGGGAAAGGAAAGAGGTACTTGGACATGATTGGGGATTACCAACATCACTTGCACCGCATGTCAGAGATCGCATTGTACCAAAGAAAACAAATGGGAAAGTAAGCATGCTAAAATAATTCTTGAGAAGTTGCATAGAGCTAATGAAATATGAAATTGCACTGAAAAAACTATATGATATGATTGATCAATGTAGAGAAGAAATGGAAACCCCCATCACGCAAAGGGTGGTGAATTAGGTATTGCACAGAAAGAGGACCAATGGAGAATTCAAGTTCAGTGCACAAATTGGGGAATATGATGTGGATAATGTTATCTTGGACTTGGAGTCTGATTTGAATGTATTTCCTAAACATACCTGGGAGATGATGAGAAAACCTAAGATAGAATGGTCTCATGTTTAGTTAAGGATGGAGAATCATCAAAAAATAGTATCGATTGGTCAATTGACAAGAGTACCTATGCACATGGATGGGGTGTGTAATGTGATGGACTTTGAGGTTATATAGATCATGGATGAAAATCAACCATATCCAACACTAATGGTATTGGAATGAGATTTTGATAACCAAATGATCATTAACTTGAAGAGGAGAGAGATGATATTTGAAGTTGGAGATTTGAAAGTTACTGCACCATTGGACCCAACAGAAGGAAATAAATACATAGAGCCAGCAAGAGGAATTGACATTGACAATTTGTATAACATGATTGTGCATATAGATGATTATGTCAACCCTACTGCATATGGTGTGCTAAGTAGGAGAAGTATCATTTCATGTGCATCAGACTCAGAGGAAGGTCTAGAGCATTGGCAGGAGAGGATGCATGAAGTCTCCCCTAGATGATGTGCATGCATGACCCTATCCTTGCGTTGGATTGGGACAAAGTTATGTGACCCACCTAGGTATGATGGATTAACTGATATAAGTTTGTTTATAAAGGAATTTGAGTTACAGGTACCCAAACAGAAAAGGTTTTTACCACTATATGGTATCCTAAAAGAGACTCCAGTCAGATGGTGGGATGCACACATAGAGGGGATGAAATATTGGTCACAATGCAGGAGACTAATGCAAGTAAGGTTTGGTACTGAGGTAGAAAATATTATGAAGAAGTATACAGGAGAGAGTGATACAGCGGGCCATGTTGAGAAGCACAAGACCTTATGGATTTCAGTATGGGAGACATAATGGATGCACATATTTATACACACACTGGACAAATTTACAAAGAATTGGTATTTGGAATTGGAAATACGTAGAGACGACAATATGTGACGAGTTGGTTCATAGGTTGAAAGTCAAATTTACATTTGAACATGAATCCCCAACAATAGATGCAACACTACATGATATTTGTACCAAGATATTCTCAGAAGAAGGTTCGATGGAGGTGATACCACTATGCATTGCACACAGAGCCAATCTGACTTTCCATGAGTTATTGGAATGCTACAATGTTGCTAATGAAGAACAGGATGGAGAATATCTAAGGAATGTGCAAGTACCTGAAACACAAGGAGAATGAGCAGTAGAAGGGCCATAGCTTGAGTTTGTTGCATGCACATAACCTATAAAGATGTGGAAGGTAAACATTGGGATAACATAGAATTCAAAGTTTGCACAGATAGGATATTATTGGAGTGATGAGACAATAGATAAGATTTTAGACTTGTTGTGAGAATATCAGGACCTATTCCCAACTATATTATCAGAGATGAAGGGGATAGTTGGGGACTTAGGTGAGATGAATATTCCATTGAAACCAGGTGCTAAGACAGTACAATAGAGACCTTATAGGTTAAATCCAAAGTACAAAGAGAAGGTGAAATATGAAATAGACATGATGTTGGATGCATAAATCATTCAACCCATGGAAGAATCAGAGTGGATCATCCCAATGGTAGTGAAAGACAAGAATACAAGAGGAATAAATATTTGCATGGATATGAGGAAGCTAAATGATGCATGTTTACATGAACCATTTCCAACACCATTCAAAGATGAGGTACTATAAAACGTAGGAGGATGGGAGACTTACTTGTTCATAGATGGATTCTTAGAGTACCATCAAATAAAGATTGCACATGAAGACCGATACAAGACCATGTTCATGATAGAGTGAGGAATTTATCAATATATAGTAATCCCCTTTGGACTGAATAATTCCCTTGTATTATTTTCCAGAGTGGTGGTAGCAACGTTCAAGGAATTTATTCATAAGTTCCTGGAAGTATACTTAGATGATTGGATTATGTTTAGTCTATTGAAGGATCACATAGAAGTACTTAGGTTGATGTTGGATAGGTGTAGACAATGTTAGATTTCATTGAACATGAACAAGTGTATGTTTTGCACACCGTTTAGAATTTTTTGGGGACATGTAGTCTGGAAGCATGGATTACTAGTAGATCCAACCAATATTGCAGTAATTCTAGATTTAGAACCACCTACATCAGTCAAAAAAATGAGAAAAAATATAGGTCACACAGGGTATTACAAGAAGTTTATCAAAGGATATGTGCATATTACAACACCACTGGAAACATTGTTAAATAAGGAAGCGAAGTTTCAATGCAACAAGGACTGTCATAAGGGATTGGAGACCTTAAAGAAAAAACTAGTAACCACGCCGATTTTTATCTTTCCATACTGGAATAAGGAGTTCCAAGTTCATGTATATGCATCGTCTATAGCGTTGGGTATAATACTCTCTCAACCAGGGGAGGGGAACATAGATCACCCAATTGCATTTGCAAGTAGGAAGATGCCTATAGCTGAAAATAATTACACCACTACAGAATGATAAGGATTGTAAATGGTATATGCACTACAAAATTTCATACATTATTTATTGGGATCTCACTTTAACATGTACACAAACCATTCTTCATTAAAATACCTAGTGAACAACTAGTGTTGGGGGGGAGAATATGAATATGGCTACTGTTGTTCCAGGAATAAAATTTTGAGGTTGTGGTGAAACCCAAGAAGTTAAATGCAGGACCAGATAATCTATTTTGCATATTATCAGAATAAGATGCAAGAAATTTAGATGACAACATACCAGATGCACAACTATTTGCAGTTAAAATGGTGGATGATTACTTCTCGGAGATCGTGGAGTTTCTAAGTACACAAATGGCTCCATAAGAAACGAAAGTGGCACAAAAGAAACAACTGGTAGTCAAAGCAATAGATTATCAGTTGATTGCAGATTATTTATACAAGTTGGGAGTAGACAAAATATTAAGACGGTGTGTGTTGGAACATGAAAGATCGATGATACTCAGATAAACACATGACAAGATAGTAGGAGGACATTATGCATGGAAGACGGTCGGAAAAAATATTTTGTGGACAGGGCTCTTATGGCCTACACTTCATAAAGATGCAAAGGAATATTTCCAGTCATGTGATGTATGTCAAAGAGTGGGAAAGCCATCCAGGAGGGATGAAATGCCTTTAAACCCACATGTTACTTTGCAGGTATTTGATAAATGGGCCATAGACTTTGTAGGGCCAATCAACCCAAAATAAATAATATCAAGGGCAAGGTACACAATCACTGCGATGAAGTATTTTACAAGATGGGCATAAGCAACACCAGTTCTAGATTACATCACAGAGATTGCTGTGAGGTTTTTATTTGAGAATGTAGTCACACAGTTTGGTTGTCCATGCATATTAATTAGTGATCAAGGATCCCACTTTCTGAATAATACAATTGCAACATTAAATAAGGAGTTTCAAATTCATCATCAGAAGACTACCCCATATCATCCTCAGGGCAATGGGATAGTGGAAGCTTTAACTAAAATACTAGAGAATGCTTTGACAAAAATATGCAATGTATAGAGAGATGATTGGGAATTAAGACTTCAAGTAGTGTTATGGGATTACAGGAATACAATTAAAAGTTTGACAGGGAAGACACCGTTCAGGTTGGTCTATCAGAAAGAAAAAGTGATGCCAATGGGTTTTATTCTACCTATATTATGCATTGCGGTGATCACTGGTATATGGGACTCTAGCACAATATAGGAGATATTGGCACAATTAATACAACTTGAGGAAGATCGGTTTGTTGCATGTTTCCATCGACAAGTTCAAAAGGAAAGAGGGAAGGATTGGCATGATAGACACATTAAACGTGAAAAAATTCAAGTGGGAGACTTAGTATTACTTTATGACAGTGAATTTATGTAGCACCCAGGGAAGTTTAGAATGCACTGGTTAGGACCATATGTTATTCAACATGTAACACAGATAGGTGTTGCATAGTTGGAAACCTTGAATGGAGAAGTCCTTGGAGGAATGGTGAATGGAAGTAGGATGAAACTATATAGAGATGACCCAAAATATGCACAATAATCTGGGATACACTAGACCACATGTATCATAATAGTTGTGCTATTGTAGTAAGGAAAAACACACAAAAACAAATAAAAAGTAGAAAAAGAAAGAAAATCAAATAAAAAGTAGATATAGAAAAAAACAAAAATATTATAGAGTACAAGGCATAGGAGATTGTGTAGAAAGAAAGATCACTGTGCATTGTGATATAACTATGCCAATTAAGAAAATATAACATAGAAGAAAAAGATTGTGAAGCAGCAAATGTGTTTCACATATTGGAACCGATAAGACCGATAAAAGCATTAAATCATAGAACGATGGTGATAATAGGGTAATGATAGGTCATAATGACATCATATAATATTAAATGACAAAAGACGCCAAAAATAATGTTAGATTGGTATTACGAGGAAAAACTCATACAACGTATTTGGTAGTAAATTTGAATTTATTTAACCATTCATCAACCACGTTGGCAGATTGGACAAGTGAATTAAGGTGTGAAGAGACATGCACAGTAGGAAAGGAGGAAAAAAAAAATCGAGGGTCACTAAGCGTAAATCATTGTTACTAAGTGTTTCATGCAAGAGAGAGACAACTAGATCAAACCAGAGAAAACCCAAGTGATACAGAGCCAAATTACAGCTACCACATAACAACCACATACAAAGTAAATGAATTTATCGCACAAGACAATGGACCCACCAAACTTTGGAGCACCATAAATAGAGACATGAAAGAAGTCAAAACGACAAGTAGTTTCACCATAGGTTGAGGAAATACCCAGAGCTTTCGCTTTGGCTTCACAAGCCAGTTTCTACAGAGATTATATCCCACCTAGGAAATATATCACATCACTAATCAAAGCACCAAAAGATGGGAAATACTTGCTGGTAACATCACTAGTCCCACCTGGTGTAAGTATTGAAGGATATATGCTTGGCAAGGTTGTCGGCCTCAAGTTCAGGGATCATGATATCATCGGCGAGAAGAAATTTTCAGAGATGGCCAAGGAGAAATAATTTTGCATTAAGAGTGTACCGGGAACATGAGAAATAGTGATGGAGACATAGGTGTGGGAAACCAGATTGGAGAAATAGGGCATATTCAAACTGATGGAGATCCAACACTTCAGATGCAGACTGGAAATCAATGCTTTTTTGAAGCTACTGCTCAACTGTGTCCATGGGGGGACATTGTGTCTTGACACTCAAGTGTCAATTGATATTGCATTGATTGCGTAGATCATAGGGCTCCCAAAATTCGGCGAGGATCTAACCATTTTTTTTAGAAACGCAGGGGAGAGAGTCTTATCAGAAGAAATGAAGGAAAAGTTACACACTTTCAGAGGGAAAAGGGGATTGGATGTTAAAAACATCAATGATGACAATGTTTGATTTGCAATGCAGGTGTTGTCATGGAATCTACTGCAAAAATGTCTAAAGGATGAAGTATCAATTGTAGTAATTGCAACTGTAGAAAAATGTGTCGAAGGGGTTCAAATGAATTGGGCCACCTTCTTGGTGAACCATTTTTTACAAGATTGTATTGAGGCCCAGGAAAAGGGCACATAATTTCACTATGCATGGATTTTGGTTTTGATTGCATTGGTTGGATGTTAGGAACTAGGCTACTATCAGTGCATGGGCACATATGGTAGAGGTAGTATGGCCACGCAGTATGCCAACCTATGGCATACAACAAACAAGAGAAGGAAATGGGACACTAATGTCACATTATTTGTATTCTTTGATACTATCATGTATCTAATCGAGCATACATTGCACATATTACATGTATTTGCAGGAAAATAAGGACCCAGTGCGCTAGTGATTTATAACCAACTATAGGTTGACTTTGGTAGATGCATGCCTAATTGTGAATGATTGGGAAGATGGATGGAAAACCCAATAGAGAAAACGAGGCACTTGAAAGAGGAAGAATAGCAGGATAAGAGTGATGGATAACCTGAAGAGGATGAGGAGAAGGGGAATGATTAGAACAATGGTGCAGGATATATGCCTGGCCCTTCAGCAATAGAAGTTCAACAAACAATCCCAACAACAGGTGAAAAACGAAAGGATAAGGGGAAGGAACTAGTAGGAGGGGAGCGCAAGAAGACTAAAGCGCATAGAGAAACCCCATTTTATACTTTGACCAATGATGATATGGACCACATAGGATACCAAGTATGGTACGTCGTAGAGGAAGTCATTGAGGTAGCAACCAGGAAGCAAGAAGAGAAAAAACAAAGAGTGTAGGATCTGTTGGCAACACTCCAATAACTCTTGAAAGTAGCTAGCATAACAAAAGAGTGCAGGACTGAGGGAGGACCATCCATAATTACATGGAAGGAAGCAAAGAGTGTGCATATGGTCTTGATCCAGTTATCATTTAGGCACAAAACAATCCAGATTGAGACAGACACACTTGAATTTCCAACATCTGAATTACAGGAACAAGTGAACGCGTTAGGACACCTAAACATAGTGGTATCAAGGATGTTGATACAAATATTACAAGACTTGTAAATACACCTGTTGCAAGAGATTAAGAGCTAAGGAGATGAAGCACATGAGGAGCTGAAGCAAATAATGGATGAAAGGGATCAGTTGCAACAACAATATGGAATTGCACTCCAGAAAAAGAAGGAAGTTGAAGGCTGAGTGGAGGAAGTAATGAAGTACAAAAGTGAGGCCAAGGAAAGGGTAAGGAAATCCCTCAAGGAAAAGGATGAAGCCGAAATTATAGCGTGGAAAACACAAGCGGCCGTCTAGAAATTATTCAAGGAAATTTCATAAGTACCCATAGTAGTATAAGTTACTATGGAATAAAAAGTATTGAATATCGATGAAGTCATCAAAGGATTTCGATCATATATATAAGACCTACAATTGTGTAGTGTGTCATGCACGCCACTAGAAGTAATTGTAGGCAGGGAGAGAAGGACAATGACATTAGTCGCCAAATTCAAGAAGGTGGAAGAAGAGTGCACCAAACTCTATGAGGAGAGTGTGCAAATATGGAAAGACTTAGTGGAAGATCCTAAGGTGAAGGCTATGGAGGAAAAATTAAGAGAAGCATGGGAAAAGGCACAACAAGCTTCAGAGAAAATAACTACACTTCCACCAACTAAATATATGACAACCACTTTATCTTAGAGGAAGTCATATGTATAAGTGGATAAGATGAGAGATCAACAAAATATCCTTCAACAATGTTCAGGACCACTACACGAAGAAGAAGTGAGGGTAATAGGTGAATTAGCCACTACACAGGGAAAGGTAAAACAAGCAAGTTAGAAAATAGAAGAGAAAATTACAACCTTGACTGCATAGGGGGCTGAAGATATCGTAGAAACATAGGCAATGATACTCAAATAAGTGGAGGTAGTAAATGAAGCCTCTCGAAATTTCCTTGAGGCATGGAGGATCAAGAAACAAGCATGAGTGGCTCAGGATGAGCCACAAGTGAGTGTTGGGGGCATGTTGGATAAGAATTTTTGGATACAATTTTGATAAAATTTCAAAGTTTAGAAKAASTGTGCATAAGAAGAAGGAATATTAGGGAGCACAAAGTTGAGGCGCATCCATGAGGACAATATGTAGAAGGATGACAATGCGCAAACAAAGGAACAAAACAAAGGAATAAAGAAGACATAAGAATAAAGAAGAAAWTAAAGTTGGAGAAGAAAGTGGACGAAAAGGAGGGATGACAACTCAATGTTCTAAATATGGAAGGATGCACAAAAGAAAKATGAACAACAGTCAGAGTGCAAAAGAAGCATGCAGACAAAAATGTAGGTGAAAGAAGGCCAACAAGCAAGTTAACTGGAGTAGTCATACATTATAATAGAGTTTTGGGATGAACAAAATAGGGTTTTAAGCCCTAGATTTTATGTGTAAATATGTATTGGGTTGGGAGAATAGGGTTTCCTCCATGTGGTTATTCTCGATTAGTATTGTGGAGTTTGTTCCAAGCTGTTGAGAGCTCCTATCTATAAGAAGGGTGATCGAATAGTCTAATAAGGGAGAGAATCAATGTCTTAATGTAAGAGATGATGCAGAGGAAGATAGAGTCTTACACTACATAATGGATAGGCTAGGAAAGAGGAACACAACTATGATATATCCTTGTAAGCATAGTGTGCAATCCTAAAGCAATTACCAACACATAATAAAGAAGCCATTCGTTGTGGATGTAACCCAAAGTTGGGTGAACCACGTTAAATTTTGCGTTAAACGTCTTTTGTGTTTTTGTTTATGGAATCTATTTGGATGCATATTAGAGTAGATTTATCTTATGTGTAATCATGGAACAATGGTTATGATTTTTACAGTAATGCGTTTATGCAGTAATCTAGAATATAATGGTAATATGAACCTGGTCCACTAAGAAATATAATAAGATCACTTGCATAATAACGCACATAGAATAGATAATTAAGAATCAACAAAAGAATAACCTCCCATTCCCTCACCACTACAAAAAAATTTCTCCTGCAGTCCCAATAGATACCTCAAGTGAGACTTCATCCATGCATGTAGATGATGCTAAAAGGGTGGGTGTCTGAAGGTTTTTGTTGGTCAAAGATAAAATTGAACCTAGGGTATTACAACTACATGTAGCACCAACATATCGCAGGGCAAGGAAATGTAAGGCATGGTATGACATGGCATGGAAAGGAAATCCATGGCATGGAAAGGCATAGAATGGAAAGGAATGGCATGGAAAGGAAAGACATGACAAGGCATGGCATGGTTGTTACACATTATTTTGGTCACTCTGATGATGACTCTACAAGCAGGTGTTCAGGCTCTCAAAAAAATATTTTGCATGAGGAAAATGACTAAGTTCTTCCCCTATAGGGCATGTTTTTAGAATGATGCCACAGGCTAGCAGTGGTACACAGTGCGAAAATCCTTGATTTTCACAGGCTGCTCTATACCTGGATCGAGGGGTTTCCACAGGCTGCTATATAGGTAGGGTGCAGCGGCATTTGAATCTAAGAAAGGGAAGAAGTTCATGAATTTTCTAGAAGGAGAATATTATAGAATGTGAGGTGGCATCCGCATGGTTGTGATCCTACTAACTTTTGGTGGAATCATCCTCATCCTTTTAACCACTTCATATTCTCCTATATAATGATGGGTTTCTCATGGAAAAGATTAAGCAAGATTGAGCAAAAAATTGCTGAAATAATAGGATGAAGACTGTGTGAAGGATCCTGTTACAATTGATGCTTGAGGCCTCCATTTGTCCATCAAG
Source organism: Picea engelmannii (assembly GCA_009831015.1). Taxonomy (NCBI): domain Eukaryota; kingdom Viridiplantae; phylum Streptophyta; class Pinopsida; order Pinales; family Pinaceae; genus Picea; species Picea engelmannii. Next base: position 354,095 of record ML781808.1, read on the forward strand.
ATTTTGTGGACCATATTCATACAAATTTAGAGAAAGTGTATGTGTGTGTTGGAACAAAGGACCACTAAAAGGGAACTTGCAACATCAAGGCAATTTGGTTGTATCTTCCACTTTTAATTGATATAATACAGTGACATGCTTCTTTCCCATAAAATCATTAGAATTTTATTACATGACTCCTTGATCACATGTTTAGGTTATTGAATCTATTATTGTTGCTTTCACTTTGGTTGGTTTGTGTCATTGCAGATCTGATTTCACAAGAGCACCAAAGCGAAGAAGGGACAGCAAAGGCATAAGGAAGTGACATCTAAAGGTATGTCATCCATTCCTTATTTCGTAATAAATTCAATGATAATAACTTAGGGAGAGCGTCATGTTCTGTCTTGTTTTGTTCTATATACAGGTGGATCTAGGGATATTAGTTTATGTCCACATTCACCGATTTATCCAATAAAAAAATTGGCAACTCCATTGGGGATACAACTTGTTTGTGGTTTTTTGTTGGCCATTTTCTTTTAGCCTACCTTTATTCACTTTATTTCAGTCTCTGAGTCTTTGAGAGATCCAATCAGACTCTCTGAATTTAAAAGTTTCCTTAGATTCTTTATCCTCTTTCCAAAATTTCATTGTTTATAGACACTTTCGAACTGTACCCTTACACAGCCTACAAAACCCTTTGATTTCCACACCCTAGCTACTTGTTCTAGTGCATACTTTTTGTGAACTGATCGCAACTATCCTGCGGAAACCTTTTATTTTCGCACTGTAGCCTACTGCTAGGTTGAGGCTACATTTATTAAATTTTTTGATCTAGGTCCTGTCATATTTTGATGCCCAGTTTTCTTTAGCCAATTGGTAGGAGCTTTTAATGCCAGTATGTGATTGATTTCTGAGTTTGAAACTTGTTGTCGATTGGTTTTCGGAGATCAAACACCTTTCTTAGTCATTTTTCTATTTTTACCTCTTGATTTTTATCAACAAGGATATAATCTCTGATTTCACATCTAAGTGTTTGATTGATTAAAAGTCTTTGGATTGGATTTAAATTTTTGGATTGATTGCATTTTTTAGATTGCTTGATGATTGGAAAGTCATTTTTCATTTGCATTTGGTGAAACACTTTCTTGTCTCTTTTTGTTTTTATCTTCATTGAAAGTTTGATTTGGGTGCTTGTTGAGTGTACAAATTTTCTTTTTTCACTTGTCCTTTGTTCATTATACCCTTGTTTCAGTTTCAGAAAGGAAGACTTAAGGTCACTTATCCTTTTAAGTAATCACACATAAGAAATTTTATTGCATTCAAAAGAAGAAAACATTGACAAATTTCATTGTTTAGGGTTGTTTGCAATTGTGTTCATTCAATAAAAAGAAAGTATATTTCATAGCTTACATCATTCCATAAATAACTTCTTCCTGTTGTAGATAGAGTTCATCAAACAAAATTTTGCATCATTCATTTCTATTTGCATATTATTGGGTCAAGGTCTTATAGAACATTGGTTTCATTCCCGTCTCCCTCTTGAGTAACAATAACCTCTAAAAAACATTGCGAAATCTAAAACTCAATTAGTAACTTTTATTTTTTAGGGATATTTTACACCAACATTAGATAGGCTAGAGCTTTGAAATAGGCTGTAAGACACACTCTCCAAATCACAAAACACACAATAGCATCTTGTGATAGGGAGTGTTCAAATCCATTTGAAACATTTTGTCCTGGAAATCCCTTCTCACACAAGGCTCAAACCTGAGGTCGCATTGAGATTAGCAGAGTTACTCACCATGCTTTGTTGGTCTCATTGTAGAGATTGAGCATATTATGGGGGTCTCTTGAAGGTATACCCACAATGATGAGTGGAAGCCTGTCAAGTTGATTTCAGGCTAGATACCCTACCTTTGTGTGTGGATGGGACTGTCGATTGTTTCCCTAGGCATCACTGTTGTTCTTGGTAGCCTTAGTTTCCTATGTTCTTAGGGTCTTACACGAGGTGACTGTGGAGGAGAAAGTCTTCACGGTACCTGGAATCGACGTTGGCCAAACTCACTCGGGCTCCTTGGAGGGTATACCCATGATTATGTGTGGGAGCTTGCACCAGGGTGTAAGTCCGTTAAGCAGGTCATCAACGTAAATTTTCCACCTGCTTTATCCTATCCCCTTATTTTCTTGACTTCACGACATTGGATTTCATCACCAACTAGTGACTTCGAAATAAGAAGGTTTTGTTTTCTTGATTTGATTCCTAGATTTTATTAGTGAGTTCTATTCGTTTCTATAGTTGGCCATAGATTTTTTCCGTAAAATATTTGGTTCAACCAACATTGACCCTCCATGCCATTCATGTAGGATGCAAGGAATACCTCCGGAAGATCTGGAAGTTTCTGAAACCTTGCTTCCTAACCCACTGAAGAGATCTCCTCAATAGAGTGAGGTCCAGGACAACATACCATCCCAAGCGAAAATAACTAACTGTCTAGACAATTTCCGAATTGTTTCTGATTCTCTAGATTCTTTCTGAATACCTCCTGGATACGAGAGACGTATTCTATAACTGAATTCCTCCAGAGAACTTGTTTTTGACACTTTTGGAATACCAAATGGACCTCTTACCGACCTAGAAAATGAGGATCATTTTTGGACCACTGACATATTTCGAACCCCGACTACAGTGCGGGACTTTTACGTCTCGAGGGCAGGTGTTGATATACTTGTCGTCTCTGAACTGTCGAAGATGTCTGCTACCTACATGATACCTCTAGATCACTTTGATAGTATAACTTGTTATATTTTCATTGGTTTAGACACGCATTCCGTTGGTCCTAGATCGACCATTCCTCTTCAGATGGCCCATTCCACAATGGTCCCACACTCTATGACTATTCCCACTAGGAATACGGTGGTTACACAAGCTCCCATCAGTACACCAATTTCATCTAGACCTATCTCGTCTCTTCCTCATGGGTACAATTCTTTAAATACTTCTATCCCCATTCCTACCCAAGTTTTGTCTAGAGCTTCTAGAATTTTTTCTCCTCCTGGGTACAATGTTTCTTCTGGTTTCATTCCGACACCTTCCTAGGTCCCCTCCGGAGGGTGTTGTCCGCCTTTTATGGGAGGATTTGGCCCAAGTGGATCTAATACAATTGGAGGATCTAATCCATCATTCACTTCCAGTTATGATATTCCTGCTGGAGGAAAGTATAACACTGGGGTGAAAAAACAATTTTTAGGTCACACCCAAATTGGAACACCACCCCCACTTGGAGGACAACCCCTGCTTGGAGGTTATACCCCACCTTATGGATAGAAAATTCCTGGATCTTTAGCCCAATATTGGAACCTTCTCATCCAGAGAAATCCACAATCACCTGGGGGGCGACAACCTCAAGTTATCTCTTTCCTACCCCCTAGTTCAGGCCATCCATATCTCTATTCTTCCAATCCCATTTGGGGATCAAACATTCAATCTAGTGTCCCTTTCCAAGGGAACATCCCTAATCAGTACAACCCTATGGGATACATGCCTCCACACTCATGTCCGAATCTATTAGGACCTTTGCCTCACATGAAGACTACTTACAGTACTACTGGTATACCGATGGGATGCCCTCCCCAAAGTCACCAGTACCCTCACATGAATAGACAGTTACCCTTTTTAGCCACTTTGGATCTACTTGACTTGTCTAGAATCTTGAATGACCCCATCCTAAATTCTCCCCATTGGCCCATTATACTGGCCAAGCTACCATACGACATTGCAAAATTTGATGGTAAACTGGGAGAAGATCTAAACAACCATGTCATGAATTTTCACCTTTGGTGTTCATCCAACTCTTTGATGGACGATTCCATTCAGTTACGACTCTTCCAACGAACTCTTACGGGTTCAGCTGCAAAGTGGTATATAGAATTACCATGAGGCTTCTTCACTGAATTTAATACCCTAGACATAGCTTTCCTCACACATTACCAACTGCCCATTCGTTATGAAATAGGAACCGAGATTTTGAGTTCCTTCAAGAAGAATTCGGCCACTCATATCTCCGATCACATCCATGAGTGGAGAAGAATATGAAATTTTATCAAACTCAATATTTATGATTAGTTATTGGTAGAATGGTTCATGAAATCATTTGTGAATAAAATCTCTCATGACATTGCCATGGGTGGAGTTGTCACAGAAGAACGGGAAATCAGTTGCGCTCAATACCTTGATCTTGTTTATTCTCAAACGGGTACCCTTTATGACTTGCTCCCTGATGCTCCTCACCCTTCTACCACCACTACCTCAACTACCCCTGCTACTTCTCATGTGGTTGATGGTGTGATTGGCTCTTTCCATGCTCAACCTCAATTTATTGAAGCCTCTCCCACAAATCCAAAATATATTTCTTCTAATGTTCAAAATGATCTGACTCCTACTCCTTCCACCAACAAAATTTCAGAGGTTAGCTCTGTTCAATCTACCCCCGATGGAAAAAATAAATCCAAAAAAGGAAAGGGTAAGAATATTAAGGAGGATAAAAATAATCTGCAATCTGAGAAAGCCAAAATGCAACCTGTTGATGACAAGGATAAATGCAAACCGCGATACCCTTGCCTTATATGTGGTGATGATCACTACACAAAAGATTTTCCAAGACATGTTGAGGTTACTAAGTTCCTTCAGGGGACCATGAAGCTTCCCACACTGACCATTTTGTCCCAACCTTTACCTTCTCAAAAATAGGCTCAATTGGTCATTCATGACCAACCCTCTCCTTCCAACATTTCCTATGTCCTAATGTGTACTGGTGATTCAAAAAAGAATGACGTTACACTTACCACTCGAGCCAAATATTACTCTTCCTCAAAGGAGAAAGTTGACGATATATCACCTTCATTGGTTTAACCACCTCCCTCAACTTCACCTCCCAACAATACTCTTCATCTCGAATGACCAAGTCTTGATACAGTTCTCCACCCCCCCACCCCCACCCCCTAAAGGGAATTGTTCGAAAGTCTACCTTCAATCCTCATGCATGTGCTGCTCAGAACTACAATATTGTAGAAGACCTCGCGTAAGCTCCCTCCGCAATGTCAGATCTAAAAGTCCTTCAAAGTTGTCTTGCTCAAAGGAAGGCATTGTTAAAAGATATTGGTGGAATTGATCCTACGGATACAAATTTGATAATTTTTGACCTGGAAGATCACATTCCAAGGCTACCCCCTCAGCTAGAATTTCATATACAAGTTGTTGTCGTAGATAAGAACATCTGTAGAAATGTTATTGATGAGGGTTCCTCGACGTGTGTAATGTCTGTTGCCTATTCAAAGGCCATTGGCTCTCCTCCCCTCACTGAATCACACAACACACTTAAGGCCTTCAATGGCTCTGGCTTTAAGCCCTATGGTGTACTTCCCTCGTTGTCTATTACATTAGAAGGAAAATCAGTCAATGTCGAAGTTGAGGTATTTGATGCACCCCTCGATTATAACCTGCTACTTGGCCATAGCTGGATTGATTCCATGCATGCAATTATGTCTACTCTTTTCTGTGTCATACGTTTTCCACACTAGAGAAAAGTCATTTCTGTAGACCAGTTGACCTTTTTCAACTCTGACTCTCGTACTAGAAATGTGCCTTTTATTGCAAAGACACCCCCTAGTTATGAAAATGCTAGTGTGGGTCTACTAAAAGATTCCACTTTGATGGGTACATTCCCAATCCCACCTCCCAATATTCCAGCTCCTTTGGTTTCCTTGATCAACATGATTTCCACCTCGGTTAATGAAACCCTCGTGTCTCACGACCCATGGATAATACCTGACCCCGATGATTATTTTCGCTATGGAGAGAAAATGCCTTTCAGTCCGGCTGAGTCGGCTTATCAAGCCATTCAATCGAAAACCTATTATACCCCCTCTCTCAGTGAATCATCTTCCAATCCTTTTCACGTCGTTTTTCTTACAGAAGAGATGATCATGCCTATTATGTCTATGGAAGACACCCCTTGGGATGATGGACACCATCGTTCCATTCTCTTCTTGGAACAACACACTTTAGAGAGTTACCAATAGATTTTGACTCTGTTGACCATTGTTGTCATTTCCTCTGTTCCCAAGTGATGCAGGAGCATCACTCCAAGCCAGCCATTAGCCAGCCAGCTAGCCATCATAGTGTGCATTTAATGAAGAAGGAGAGGCCCATCCCTCTTGTTTCAAATTTTGAATTTGAAATTTGTATTAAATGTTTGTAAGGCTGGTAGAGCCAAAGCCATGCCTTTGAGTAGGCTGTAGTTAAAGAAGGCCTTTAATAGTTGTAAGGCTAGATCATGCAAGGAGTGCATGATATAATTTTGTGGGTTTTGTAAGATAGTGCAAGGAGTACACTTATGAATTATGTGGATTCAGAAAAATACGTGCTAGGATGGTGCACCAGCTGAAGTCACGGACTCAAGGATAAACCTTAGGGTTGTTGAACACCTTGGAGGTAGAAACCGTGTAGAGGAGACCACAGAGAAGGAAACCAGAACTACTGAAGGTTCTGAAGAGCTCTGCCAGGAGGGCATTGAGTGTGCACATAGAGGGCACAGGAGAAGGAGATAGAATCACTGAGGATTCTATAGAGATCTGCCAGGAGGGCATGGAGCAGGTGCAGATAGTGCACGGGAGAATTCTACAGTGAATTCAAAGGGACACCAGATTCATTGAGGATTCTATGAGAGTTCTTCCAGGTAGGCATTGAGCAGATGCATGGGTTGCATTGAGGAGGACAACTCTATTTTTATTTCACTAAGAAGATAGAACATCTGAGGTTCTGTAGAAGCTCTAACAGGAGGGCATCGAGCCAGTGCAAGGAGTGCACAGGAAGAACTCTTTTGAGTTTTGGAATAGGAGAAGTGTCACAGGACAACCTTCATAGGGTTACTGAACACCCTACAGGCTCAACAAGGAGTTGCTTGAGTAAGTGGTTGCTAAAAGGGTACAAAATCTCCATCTAAGGGAGAGAAAAGGGTTAAGTCCCTTAGAGGTCTGAGCAACAGAGAAGCTTAGGATGGATAGCACCTTTGTGTATGTAGGGACCCTATAAGGAGTGCAGAGGTCGAAGAATCCTTTAAGGATTCAAGGAGGAAAAAGCTCAGGAGGAAGAGTGCCTTTGCGCATAGAGAAGCAACTGCAAGGAGCGTAGAGGTAGAGAAACCCTTTTGAAGGTTCAGATTTTGATAAATCTCAGGAGGGATAGTGTTTTTAGAAAGAAAGTGAGGTCCAAACCCATCAGGCTCGCAGAGGAAGTAAAGGTTGAGGCCTTTGAGATTTCAGAAAATATTCCCAGGAGAAGGAAGAAAACACATGCTCAGAAAGGAGCTACAAATGTCGTTAGATATGGGCACACGGACCGATAGCCATCAGATCTAGGAGGATATGCAAGAGGTTTAATCCTTGTATGCAAAGGAGTGAAGCCGTCAGATTTCGACATTTTGGGGTTCAACATTTCCAGAATCTTGATGACAAGAGAATGGGGCACTTCACGGTGAAAACCCCAAAGTCGCAAAACACGACTTGCCTTTGGAGTAGAACTTTGGCATTTTGGCTATTTGGAGTTTAGAAGGTAGAGGAGGCAAAGATTTTGGTACCGAGAGTTTCAAACTCCCGATACACGAAACAACGAAAGCATCGAGACCGTCCACTTCAGAGGACATGTGGCAGAGATCCGAACACATCAGGGTTTCAGATACCGGGGGATCGAGGACCAAGAGTTCGGTCATGGAGGATTCACAAAATTATGAATCCCAAAGTCCCAAAAAGTGCACACGGACAAGGTTTCGGGGAAATCATTGAAAGGAGCATTTCAGTATTTCGACTACAGGAAGATGTAGGGGTAAGAGTTCGAAACTCTTGACCCATAGAATCTCAAAAGGATCGGAGCCGTTGGATCAAGGGAGGCTTTGAGACATTGCTCTTGCTTAGGAGAAGGAAGACCAAAGTTTTGGGATTTCGATACTTCAGTATTTAGGATACTGGAAGTACAAGAGGACAAGGAATTGTTACGCTGGGATTCACGAAGTTTTGAAACGAGAATTCCCGAAAGCACCGGGGGAGTATTTTCGGGTCACGAGACAGGATCAGATTTCGGCATACTGGGTTTCGACATTTTATAAGTCCCGAGGACAAAGAGTCGGGAAACTTGACGATGAAACTCCCGAAGTCGTGAAATGCGATGTATTGTTGATTGGGGCTACTGTCTCAAGATTTCATATTTCGGCATACTAGGGTTTAGCATTCCGGGAATCCTAAAGACAAGGTATCAGAGCATTTCGGTGTTGGAAACCTTGAAGTTCTGAAAGAAGGACTGTGATCACGGAGGACACAGTTAGAAAGACCGCAATTTCAGTATTTCTTCATTTCAGTATTTGGGAGATCGAAAAGCTAGAACTCTCGACATCTGGGTTTGCGAAATCATGAAACCCAAAAATCCTTTTCGGAAAAGGGTCGCGGTCATATCTGGGAGGCCATGTGAAGGGTCATTGTTGGTGGCCATGTGGAGGTGAAAGCTCATGCCTTATGCATGTTTGTGCAAGTGGGAGTTTCAAGGAAGGACCTGTGGATCGAATTTGTTAAGGGTTTCTGAGTAAGAGCTCGAAGAGATATTTCAGCTCATTGGAGGAATTTAGAATGATCTTGTAGTGAAATCTGGCCCGAGGGTCGAGGTTCTGCGTCATTTTGGTATGAGAGAAAGATTTGAATTCTATAGGTGACAGAGGCAGCTTGCATAAGAGAAGTAGAAGGAGACAGAGTGTTGGAACTCTGTGGTGATTGCTCGCAGGTACAACAGTCAAGAAGACAATCAGGAGGACTGTAGGGGACGCTGGAAGCACTCGGGGTTGCAGAGTGATATCAATAGATTTTCCAGGAGGGAAAATTGAAGGCAGGAATATGGCTATTGAAGGCCATGCACACGGTGGAAAGAAGATCCATCAACAACAGAGAAAAACTGAGATGGATAAAGAACTCGTCGAGATTAGAGTGAGGATGGAGGAACTTGCACTACGGATGTAGCAAGATGCAAAGCTACATTGGGTATATGAATGGCCCATGAAAGCGAAGGTGAGATGGCCGATTCAGAAATTGTTGGCCAAAAGACAGCGAAGACTGTTGAGAGGGTGGTTGAGGCGTGCTGAAGACCTCAACGAACTAGAGGAGAAAGTGGTTCACGTCTGTGAGCCAGAGGTTGGGAGAAATCTCAGTAATAAGGATGAACTGAGATCACTGGAATATCTCAGAGACTGCTAAGATGGCAGAACATAATTTTCCAATTTCCAGGTGGGCAGTGAGATGAGATCGTTGCGAGATATCATAGACTGTTAGGAGGACAATAGGGAAATTTCATGTTTCTAGGAGGGCAATGAGATGGGATCCGAGGATATCATAGACTACTAAGAGGGCAGTAGAAAGTTTCCAGATCTCCAGGTGGGTAGGGGAACAAAGGTGAAGCTATGTAAAAGTCTCATGAACTCGGAGTTGAGTTCGAATCAGCTAGAGGAAAAATATTAGAAGGACATTCTGATCATTGGAGGAATGAAGTTATTCCTTCCATTTAGCGCAATCGAGGCAAGAGTATATGTTGCAGATGCAACAATAGGGGAAAGAAAAACAACTATGACTATCGGAGAAATGGAGAAGACATCAGAAGCTGCCCAAGAAGAAGAAGGAAATGAGCATTCCGAGGAATGACTCAAATTTTTCAGCTAGGAAGCTGAAACAGAGACGACTGAAGCATTGGAGCTTGCATCAACAGAAGAAGAATAAGCAGAGAACATGAGCTTTGTTGATCTATGTGAGAATATTGAAGCCCTGGAGAGAAGGGTGATAGTGCAGAGAATGCACATCCAACAAGTCAAGTTGGAAGTAGATGCAGGAGGAGCATACCAGCCCAAGGAGCGGTTGAGAGAGGTTGGAATTGAGCCAACACAAAGAGAGATGGAAGAAACAGAGATGTCACAGGAAAAATCTGAGCAGCAACTCAGTGATAGGACTGTGAAGATGAACTTTGCAACAGAGTGGACACTTAGTGCCATAGAGGATGAAGAGGATGACATGGGAGATCATGATGATCTGTCCATTTGCAGAGAAGAAATGCAGCCGTGGAGATTGCATACACAGAGCCAACCATGGGAGAAGCTAGACGAGGAGATAGAGTAGGTCAGGAGGCTAATGTTGAAGTCAGTACAAGAGACTGCCAACAGAGAAAGGCTGAGAAGAAGAGGGTTTTCCATAGCAGCAAAAAAATAGCAACAATAGAGAAGTTGAGCACATGAACAGCTCCAAAGAGCTGTTTGGGATCCAGGTGGATTTCAACAACGATCAAGGCAATTTGGTTGTATCTTCCACTTTTACTTAATATAATATAGTGACATGTTTCTTTCCCATAAAATCATTAGCATTTTATTACATGACTCATTGATCACATGTTTAGGTTATTGAATCTATTATTTTTTCTTTCACTTTGGTTGGTTTGTGTCATTGTAGATATGATTTCACAAGAGCACTAGAGTGAAGCAGGGACAAAAAAGATATAAGGAAGTGACATATAAAGGTATGTTATCTATTCCTTCTTTGGTAGTAAATTCAATGATAATAACTTAGGGAGAGTGTCATGTCCTATCTTGTTTTTTTCTAGATCCAGGTGGATCTAGGGAGATTAGTTTATGTCTGCATTCACTGATTTATCCAATAACAATGACATGGAATGGTAAGGAAAGGAATGGATTGGCAATGAAACGAAAGGCATGACATGGCATGGAATGTAAAGGCATGGTAAGGCATGAAAAGGCATGGTAAGGCGTGGTATGACTTGGCATGACATGGAAAGGAAAGCCAAGGTATGGCATGGCAAGGCATGGCGTGGAATGGAAATGAAAGGCATGGAAAGGAAAGGCATGACATTGCGTGTAAAGAGAAGGAAAGGCATGGCATGGAAAGGAAATTAAATGCAAATCATGGCATGAAATGGCATGGCAAAGAAAGGAATGGCATGGAAATGCATGACATGGCATGTCAAGTCAAGGAAATGCAAGGCATGGCATGGCATGACAAGGAAAGGAAATGCAACACATGCATGGAATGGAATGGCAAGGAAAGTAATGGAAAGGAAAGGAATGGCATGAAAAGCAAAGGCATGGCATGGCAAGGAAAGGCATCAAATCGAAAGGAAAATCATGACATCAAATTGCAAGTCAAGGAATGGCTTGGAAAGGAAAGGGAAGGAAGGGCATGGCCTAGCATGGAAAGGCATGGAGTGACATGGAATGCCATGTAATGTAAATGAAAGCCATGGCATGGAAAGGCATGGAATGACATAGCATGGAAAGGCAAGGAAATGCAAGGCATGGCATGGAAAGGCAAGGAAGGGCATGGCATGGCAAGGCAAGGAAGGGCATGGCATGGCAAGACAAGGAAATGCAAGGAATGGAATGGAATGGCATGGCAAGGAAACACATAGTATGGAAAGGCATGCCATAGCATGGAATGGAAAGGCATGTCATAGCATGGCATGGTAAGGAAAGGCATGGGGAAAAAAGGCATGGAATGACAAGGAAATGAAAGGCATGGTATGGCATGGCAAGGGAAGGCTTGGGATGCAAAGGCATGGACTAAATGATGTTTTGACTGACTCTAAACAATGCAAAGAAATGAGAATGCAAATATTTTAGTTCGATGAAAGCTATATTACAAGAAGGACAAAATGTTTATCATTCCCAGATGCAATATGTCTCAAAATTTTATTACACTCATAAACATCAAAATCTTTAAGAAATGATCCTAAGAGATTGTACACCAATACATGATTCTTGGCCAAAAAATGCCAAAAATTATGCAATTTCACTACTTCAAATGCAAAGATGCCCCCAATCTAACATAAAGAAAGAAAGTAAAATTTTGTGTTTCAAATATAGATAAAAGCAACAGAAAATTGATATGAAACAAAGCAACCCAAACCATTTTATCTTTTAACATGATCTATTCAATAAAAGGAAAATAAGTTCTTTCACCAGACAATTCTAAAGAAAAATAATGCTCTGTAATTGAAAGACACTCGAAGAAGTAAAAACCTGTAAAATGATGAAGAAGGGATTTCAATCCCTAAAAACCAATCAACAACATGTCATACACTCAGAATATGGTCAAATAATGGCACCAAAAATTCTTCCCGAGTGATCAAAGGAAAACTGGGCATCAGAAGACAAAGAGACCCAATCCAAAAAAGAATTACAAGAACTGTCGCAGCCCAACAATAGGGTACAGTGTGGTGATTAAAGGTTTCTGCATCTAGCTATGGGGAAATATGTGGAAAGTTCTCACTGGTCAAAACAGTCAGGGTGCGATGATCTAAGGTTTTCGTAGGCTGCATACAGAATACAATGCAGAAATGCCTGTAAACAAAAGAAAAATTGGAAAAAAGGGAAAAGAATCTAAATGAACTTTCAGATCTAGAGACTCTGGATGGATCTCCTAGAGACTTAGAGAATGAAATCCAAGCACTCAAAGAAATAAATCAAGACAAACTAGGAAAACAATATGTTCCCCAGTACGATTGCCAATTTTGTTATCAGGCTAATTGTTAAGTGCAGACACAAATCAATCCCCCTAGATTCACTATGAAACTAGAAATAAACAAGACAATATACTACTCTTTCCTTATATTTCAATTATTAAATGAGAAATGGATCTAGAACATATCTTTTAAATATCGAAGATTCAACTTCGCCAATGAAATCCAAGCTCCATCGTAAGGCTTGTGGATAAATATCTACAAAGGGACACAAGCAAACGAAGACAAGAATAATAGATTCTATTCGATATGAAACTATGTACATGATCAAGGAATCATACAATATGAAAAAATAACATTCATATAAGAAAAAAAAGTATATCTGTATTAAAGAATGTGGAATAAAGATACAACCAGATTCCTTGATGTTGTCAGGTTCCTTCCAACAATTCCTTTCTTCCCACACACTTCTAACCCATAGATTCTGAGACTGTAGATCTGATAGCTACTCATAATCTATCTTGGCAAAGCAAAGCTCAAAGCCAATACACAAGCTCCAAATAATCCAAGCTACAAAACCCAAGCTCAATCCAACTCCAAAAGCTTAATCTCAAGCCAAGCTAACTTTCTCCATGAGAGCTCCTCTCCTTTTATAAGCTGAAGAGGATGAGGTGAGGAGGTTAGGATGATCCCACCAAATAATGAAAGTGAGTAAGATCCAAACCGTTCAGAGGCCACCTCACCATAGAAGCTTCTCCTTCTAGAAGCATCAAGAAGATGCTCGTTTTTCCCATGTATAGGAATTTCCACACCCTAGCTATAGTGCAGCCTATGGAAACGTCGTAGTCTAGCTTTAGAGTAGGGTGTGGAAATCAGGCATATTCACACCCTGTGTATAATGCAGCTTGTGGAAATCCTCCTTAATAGGGTTTTTACAAAGGAAAATACAATTTCTTCTCTCAGGAAAAGTTCTTCTCCCTTCTTTCTTCAGGAATTTAGGCCACTGACCCCTCTGAAGGAAACATATAGGTTTACATCATTAATGGTCATAGGGATGATTGAAATAATGTGTAACACCCCTCCAAAGCTGGGTTGAATGTAGTGGGGATTGTATATTGAGGGTCTTTCTCGAGAACAATACCGATTGCATTTTCCTATGGAGATTATTGGACCTAAAATATGTTCGAGATCGTCAGTTGTATTTCGAACCATATTATTTCGATACCCTTGAAGGGCTTTAGACTTGTTATCCTTCTCATTAGGATCTTCCTGATTGTCAACTGTACCTGCTTGGTAACTCATTATGAGATGGAAACCTAGTTTCCCATATTTTAGGGACTTACAAAAGTGATTGTGGGGGTATACCGTGGTACCTAGGGTGGACATCGGATCATGATTCATAGAGTATACCCAGAGGGTGCTTCCGTGTTCGAGTTTCACTTACACTAGTTAGTTTCTCTAGTGTCTATTGACATAACCATCCTTCCCACTAGATAGTTGATTGTTTGATTTATCTTTAGGAAGATTTTTAGTGTGTGTTTTGTGTTCTACGCTAGTCAAGCCTTATTGTGTTGTTTGAGAATTTCACAAAGTGAAAGATCAAAAACTTCGTCGGTCATGAAGGCTTCAAGGCCTGTCATCAATTACTTTGGAGCCACCTCCTCCATCATTGAGGCGAAGACTTGATCAAGAAGGGTTGCTCGAAGCGACTGGGCTGTAGGAGACTGTGCTTGAGCCTACACCGCAAGGATACTTTCTGACGACGGAGGAACCTACCATTTCTGACCTTGAGGCAGAAGGTCTCAGGTTATCTAACCCTCCAATTACTGACTTGTTGACGTCGATGTTGATTCATATTTTCCCTCCAGAGGTAACATCTTCTGAGCACCATCTACTCCTATGAGCGACAATGGAAGCGATTGCTACTAATTCATTCAGGAATCCTCATACTCCCATTAAGGATACTACTTCAAGGGGCGTCTTACCTCCTCTCCCACCCTTTCAAGTTAGGACCACAGTGGTCTCGACTCCCTCAGCTTCATGCAGTGGTTCGATACCTTTATCGAATTTGACCATTGTTTCTTTTACTTAGAGTACAACAGGCCCTCCCTTCTCATATGGGATGCACGAATTTGATACAAACTCAGTTCTTACTTATTATACCTTAGAGACCATGGGTCTGGGGGTAGGGAGCTCCAACACTCTCGTGTAAGGGTTATCTAGGGGAACTTCTATCCCTTTTAATGCTATCCCTTATGGTGGGGGTCATATACCTCCTCTGTCCCCTTCACTCGGTGGTGCTTTTTAGCAGCCAATCAGGCCAAACACTAATTATATCTTGTTTGGTGGAGGAATTTTAGGAACTTCATATTATGAAACACCACTGGGATATATTTCATTCTCTTTGTTCAACACATTTGGAAACAATGATTTTTCTTTAGTTGTTGTCTCGACTGGGGGAAACCCCATTTTTTCTCAATAGAACCTGGTGCAAGGTACTATTCCTTCACAAGGTGCGACGAATGGAGTTTTCTCCACACAGGGTCTTTGGAATCCTTGGTAGGGATAAGTTCCCTTGCAAAGGATGTCGATCAGGGGAAACCCCTTCCATACTCAATGGAACCCCGGGCAGGGCTCCGTACCCATGCCTGTCGGATTGGCTGGGGGCATCCCCTTCCAGTGTCCTTGGAACAAAATGCAAGGAGCAATCCATGCACAAGCTATATCGTCTAATTTTGGGAGTCATCCAATGATGCCCCAACAAATGTAGTTTCCCTATGCTGGTCAAGGCCACAGTTTCTACCAAAACTATGACCAGCAGTCCAAATTTTTCTGGCAACTTGGTGTTAGTCAAACTCTAGGACCCTCTTTTCCTATAAATAGTTCACAATTGAAACTACCATTTATGGCAATGCTACATCTTCCAAACTTGTTGATATTACTGAATGACCCAATTTTTCACGATCCGTGGCCATGCCGACTAGGTTTCCTTCAGATATTTTGAAATTTGAGGGCAAGCTTGGTAAAGATCCAAGTGATCATGTGATGAATTTTCATTTATGGTGCTCGTCAAACTCGCTGAAGGATGACTCATTTATTTTTCTTTGGGGAACATCCACGTCAGGGATGATTTTAAGGATGGAAATTTATTTTAAAATGTAGAAACCTTGGCAAATCTTACTAATCCTTCATATGCCAACTATAAATGTTTGGCGATATTTTTGTAAAAACTATTCAAATTTCTAAGGATTTTATATAGTTTTATAAATTTTTGGTGATTTGTAAGGTAAAATAATTTTATCCTATAGAATTTGGGCGAATCATTTTTAAAATAGCGAATCTTGTTTTTGGAAAAACCATAGAAAATTAGCCCATGAGCAAAATTTAGCCCCTAAAATCATAAGATGCCTTTTGTCCTGAAGAATGCTGGAGCCACCTTTTACCGAGCCATGTCGTTCAATTTTCACAACTGCAAACACATAGTCTAGGATTATATTGATGATCTAGCATCACGTTCTCACAAGAGATCTGATCATCCCGCCCATCTTCGACTAATCTTTGAGGGATGTCGTTACTATCGGATTTGCTTGAATCCTAACAAGTGCAGTTTCTGTGTGTTGCCAGGTGGTATTTTAGGTTTTATTGTATCAACGATAGGGATTGTTGGAACACACACAATTCTGAACTTTTGAGCTTTATATTTTGTACCTCATGAAATAAAATTTTACCTGAAGAGAGCAGAAACTTGGAAAGTGGCCTTTTAATTTTAAATCAAATTCATTACTGGTTAGTTAATAATAAGGCGCACATGATATCCGACATTGATGAGTTTTCCCTTTTGATCAAATGATCCTAATAATCTCCGGAGTTCCATATCCACCTGAGTTTTAAAGAGGTAAATCTCTAACAGTCGCTTTGAGCTCCGCGCTTCAGATATTTCAATAAGTCTAAACAATAAAATTGTCAAAAATTTGAAATCTGAAGGTAGATGCTTGCGACATTTCCTAAACCATCTAAAGACACCTGGTGAGGACACATGTACCTTTTGAATCTTTCCTGAATTAACACGTGGCACCTCTCTTTTCTCGACACATCATCCAGAATGATGTCATCTATACCATGTGAATGCGGGAGATGATTGTTCAGAAGTTTAACAAACAACGAATTCATGAATCATCGAAGTATCAAAATGTGGAAGTATTGAATATTTCAAAATATATTTAATGACTTCACAATTTTAGGCTTCAAAAAGTTTTTTTTATGATATATTAAAAACCCCAGAAGTCTGAGCTCTTGAAATACTTAAAGTTAACGTAGTTAAATATTAATTAAGATCAACTACAAGATAATTAATGATGTTCGTGATTGGCTAAAGTTAAAAATTTTAATAATTATTTTGATTTTCCAAGTAAAAAATTTCATCAGAGTTTTTTTAATAATCTCTATGTAAACAAATCTACACAAGCTCTTTGAATTTCAAAATTATTTTACTATTTACAATTAACAGTTTTGTTCAGTGAAGAGCTTACAGACCTCTCTTGATTACGGGTAGGCTAATCTTATTTCCTTAAGGATTATGGCACCATGAAAAGTTGCAAGAAAACTTGATGGATTAGGTTTCAGAATCTAGTGGAACGATAAATCAGTTCGGAAGCTGGATAAACTAAGAAAGGGACCAAATATAGCAGGGAAGGGGCTAAATAGACAGAAAAGGGAGCACAAACTCTCTGGAGTGTTAAGTCTCCGAAGTATAGGATCTCCTACCACGTGTCCTCTTTATTTAAACAATGAGGATTTACTTCAGAACTATGGGCTTTGGGCATTCTGAGGTGCAAATCTCTGAAATGCTAAGTCTCTGAAGTACAGGATCTCCTGTTGCATGTCCTCTTGATTTCAAAGGCGAGTATTTACTTTGGAACTCTAGTCTTCGGTCATTCCGAGGTGAAAATATCTGAAATGATAAGTCTCTAAAGTACATGATCTCCTACCACATGTTCTCTTGATTTGAATGACGAGGATTTACTTTGGAACTCCAGGCTTCGGGCTTTCCGAGGTTCAAATCTTTGAAATGCTAAGTCTTTGAAGTACATGATCTCCTTCCACGTGTCCTCTTAATTTCAAGGGAGAGGATTTACTTCGGATCTTTGGGAGTTGTTTACTCAAAACTGCTTGCCTCCCCCCTGGAGTAAGAAATATCCAAATATGAGGATCATCTGACATGTGTCCCCCTCTCATATCGACGGACAAGAATTGCACGAAATTCACTTTATCTTCTCTACATTAGACTAAGAGTTGTGACCTCGGCTTAACTTTGGATGCTTATCTTACTTTGTGAAGATCGATAGTTCGATTTTAATGGATCATAGATATCAACGACTGAGAGTGATTGTAGGGGGTGAAGCTGCACGGGGTTTAATTTCGAAGGGTGGTCTCACAATTTAAACCATGGTTTTCTCTCAGGGGTACATGGCATCACTAGGTGCATTATGGGACGAAAAGTGGGTTACTTCAAACTACCCCCTCATGCCCCCACAAAATAAAGAAACATAAAGGGACATTGGAGAAACACATGTCATCCACGTCATGTACCCTATTCACCCTCCAGTTTGTCACACATTCTATGTTATGTCTCGTTCATCCTCACGCCTGTCACACCTTCCACATGAGTTACCTGGCTTACCTCACCACCTACACTTATCCCCAGATGATCCTATTCATGAGAAGTTATTATTTCTCATAGTTGTTATCCATCATGTAACGAGCCAGTGTTGATCTACCTATCGCATTATCACTCCCCCAATGTTTTCAACTGATATTCTTTTTCCAGTAAACACATCTAAAGAACAGATAGAAATGGAATTAGATGACGAGGACAGTAAAAAAATGACTATGGTGGCCTCAATGGAAATGTGTGGTGAATTCAAATAACAAAGGAAAACGAGTGTGTCTGCAAGCAGATGAAGAGACAGATGAAAGAGCCAACTCAAACAATATTTGCCTGTTGTCATTTCATTTGAATTACATTCCATTTTTAGGATATATTGCATGAAGTCCAATGGTTTTGAGTTGTGACAATTTTTGTATAAATAGATAGATTTCAGATCTATTCAGGGTTGCTTCTTGCCGGATGTAATAGAGAAACTCTCCTTTTTGAGTATTAATACAAGTGCAGACATAGATTCTAATTTGTGTTCAGTTTGAGTTATGTGCTTCTCTTGTATTTCCACATCTCTGAATTTCTTTATGTGATTCCTTTATAATCGTTTGACTGCAATTTAGTATTACAACTATTGTAATAATATTATCTCAACAATTCATTAGGTAAATAGTTTTTTCTCTGTTTTTACTGTAAGTAAGACAAGACATGTAACTTGCGTGAATTACTTCATTTTATATCCTATTCAAGGGTGCCTGCTCTACTTTTATTCTATTGCAAACAAGATGAGACTCATATGAAATTGATGCCTAGATTTGTTTAACAGTTTTGTAACTCTTCTTCACACCATTTGGTATTATAATTGTGACTCAGACAATGGAATACAACCTCTGTCCTGTCCTATTATTAATTTCATTTAAGGATCATTTCGTGTATAACTAAAGGTAGGAAAAACACTCTTTAAAACATTCTCTTTAAAAAAATCTTGATGCCTGACATTACTCTTTGATCCTTAGGATTAATCTTAAGAACACTAGGGATCATGGTTGATCCTCTTAAGGTTGAGGTGATAATTCAACTTCCTCCCCTGTGCACGATACCCCAGCTTCAGAGTTTATAGGGGAAAGAAAATTTTCTTTGGTGTTTTGTTGTGAATTACACTGAGATCAATAAAGGGTTTATGAATCTCTTGAAAAAATGGGTCCCATTATTTTCATATGAATCAACTCAGTGCTCCTTTGAAGCGTTGAAATGAACCCTGATGTCTTCCCCTCTTCTCTGACCTCCTGATTATAACAAAGATTTCTTGTTGTATCTAGCTGCTGCAGAGTCGACCATTGGCATGGTCTTGTTTAGGAATATTATATGCTCGAGGATAAAAATATATAGTATCTTAGCCGAGGCCTGCTTGGACCAAAACTTAACTATTCTCATGTTGAGAAGCTTGCTTTGGTAGCTGTGCATGTTGTCCAATGGTTATGCCACTGCATTTTTCTTTACAAGACCACTGTCATTTCCATCATCAACTCTTTCCAATATGTGTTAACATGACGATTCATTGGTGGAGAGATCAATATATGGATAGTAATCTAACATTAGTTTGACTTGGATTTTGTTTCTGCGAAATCCAAAAAGTCATTGGTCTTTGTTGAAGTCATTTCGAAAATTTCGATCGAGTCTAGTGATATCATGCCTGAAGAGTCGCCTAATAACAGAGATATTTTTCTAATTGCATCTTTGGATCCCTGGTATGGAGATATACTTGTGTATCTCCAGAATTTGAATTGGCATTCTTTTTCTTCCCACTATGAGCATTGAAAAATTTGACATCAGGCGAGAAGCTATCTTATACTTGATGACACTTTGTATCCTTGAGGCATAGATTGCATTCTTTGGTGATGTCTTATCCACGACGAGGCGGAACTTGTTTTGAACAACTGTCACACTGGAGCATGTGGTGTTCATGTTTCTTGGTTGGAAACAACCCAAAATATTCTATGTGCAGGTTACTTCTAGCTCTCATTAATAAAGGATTGTGTTGAGGTGGTGAAGAAGTGCCACCCGTGCCAGATCTTTTGTCGAAAGATCCAGGCACATCCTTCTCCTATGTTTCTAGTCATTGTTGTTGGTCCTTTCACCAAGTTGGGGGTTGAATTTACTACATGTCACCCAACCTCAACCTAGGGGCATCGTTATATCATCATAGAAGTATCCTACTTCACAAAGTGGGTCGAAGCTATGTCAACATTTAGTAATGATGGTGAAACTATGACTCTTTTCATCTTTAATCAAATAGTAGCAAGGTTCGATATCTCGAAGGATATTGTCACTGAACATGGAGTTCACTTCCAAAACAAAATGATGACTGAATTAATGTCAAATCTCGAGTTCAAATAGGAACATTCATCACCTTATTACCTGCAAGTGAATGGCCAGGTTGAAGCTGTGAATAAGTCTCTCAAGACTATTCTTTAGTGCACGATCAATTCTGCTAAGTAAAATTGGCATTTGATGTTATATTCAACATTGTGGGCCTATCAAACATATGTGAACATTGCCACCATTTTTTCACCTTTTCAACTCATATACAGGTTGGAAGTAGTCTTACCTATTGAGTGTCGAATTCCTTCTTTGAATTTGGCAGTGGAATTACTGTCAGACACTTCACCACTTGAGGAAATCCTACTATAGCTTGACCAACTCGATGAGTAGCATCGTTATGCAGCCTTAGCCAATGAGGCTCATAAGCAACGATTCAAGTGTCAGTATGATTGGTCCATTCATCCTTAGATTTTCTTTGAAGGTGATCTTGTCCTTGTATATGATCAAGAAAAATATCCCCTGGGGGTAGGCAAGTTCAAATCCATATGGTTCAGACCATTCATTTTCAAAGAAATATTGAGAAGGGTGCTTACCATCTGGTTGATTTTGAGGAAAATGCCTTGGATGAGCGTAGAAATGGGCTCTACCTTAAGAAGTACTACTCTTAGGTTGGTCACCTGGGTGACTCCTTGTACATTTTTGTCTTTTTGTTTTGTGTACATGTAGTTATTTATGTCTTCCTTTTCACTGTGGCAGATGCCAAGTGAATCAGAGGTTTATTTTGGATTTGCGGATGGCGCTACCTGACACACTCAGAGCCTTCTGCATCTTGGGTGATTTTCTCACCTAGAGGCCAATTGTTAGCTTACATAGGTATTTGTCTAGGAAACACTGCGAACAATGTTGTCGAGTACAACACAGTGATATGATTGCTTTGTGATGCTTTGTCACATGGAATTTCTCATATTCGGGTCTACCTAGATGCTCAGTTGGCTGTGTACCGATTAAATGGGGTATACCGCATTTATGATCCCACTCTGCACCGACTATTCCTAAGGTTACATATCTTAGAACAATATTTCGATTACATTACATATATCCATGTTCCTATTAGATTTAATCATCTAACAGATACTCTAGCTAATCAAATTTTATATGGCATGTTGCACACACATAAAATAAAAGCACACACATACACATGTAAATACATTTGTAAAATGTCATCCATAAGAAATATATATATATATATATATCTGTGTGTGTGTGTATCCAAAAAAAATGTCATAAGTACATAGGTGGGCATGAAATCCTCAAAAGTGTTCAATATACATCGTTGGGATTATACCCTCAAAAAATACATGTGGTACAAAAATTTTCCTCGGCATGTCAACGGTCTAATGCTATCTAAGTACAAGGCCTATTGTCCCTACTATAGTGTACAACAACGTTGGCCAAACACCCGAATAACTGGACCCAATTCTGAGGCTCCCCTACTACATGAGGCTGCATAGAAGGGGGGAGATGCTCGATCTCAGTCATAGGTACAACATGAGTAATCACAATGAGGTTGCGCTCCATTCGTCGTAGAACTCTATCAACCTCTCCGACTGGAGGTCCCCCTGAGGTTGTTGGTCCTCCTGTCATTGTTGGTCCTTCCTCAGGTCAAGGATGTCACCGAGTCCTAACAAATTCCATTGGTCATGTAGGCCCCACATATATACATAACAGATACACAAGTCAGTACTCTATACACACATAAAAATGATATATATGAAAAATTAAAAATTAAATAAAATTTAAAAATATATTACCTATCTCGCCTTACTTCTCCCCGGAAGGTATAGGCATGTCCGAGTCTCTGGTGAAGTTGATACTTGCATATAGGTAATCCTCGATCACTGAGATCTATCATGCTCACTAGTCAAAAAATTTGTCATCGAAGACCTCTATGGTCCTCCCTCCACCCTGTCAAGGAAGAAACATTGCCCACCTTCTCACTACTGGTAAGAAGGCTAAATGTCCCTATATCATCTCTTTGGGATTGAGACTAGGCACCCTCTCAAAGAAAAAGGAGCACAAAATGATACCAAACCTAAATTTCTTGTTAGTACGATGCTAACACTTTGTAAGTTGCCTCTTCATGAATACCAGCATGGTCGTACTCCATTCAAATATGGTGGCCTCCAAACACTGAATTGAATAATGCATGTGTTCCCGAGAGGCTTGGTGAAGGGGGGCGGATCCAGTAATATTCTCGATCAAAATTAAGATCACATGCAAAGAAAGGTTAGTGATATTGTGTATTGGCACCTGAGAACCTACCTTCTTAGTTCCAGCCTCATAAAACATCTGAATGTAATCCTCAATGTTGAAAGGCCCTAGAGGAAATGCCCTCAAGTTAACTGGTTCCCCTCTTCTCGAGAGGCTAGTCAAGAAATGTATTTCCTCTATGGTTGGGGTCAGTGATTGACCCTCTAGCATAAATGCCTCTAGATCAGGATTCCAATACTCCACAAGAGCAATTAGTAACCTCGGTTTTTCTCTCATAAACGGACACTGGAAGAACTTCCATAACCCACATTATTTCATTGTGGCTATCACTACATGGTCTTCTTCGACCAAAACATTGAACTCCTCATGCTCTCTCTCCCTCCAATGAACACAAATCTCGTTTCATGGAAAAATGTAGGAGAGTCAATACTTGATTTTATTTTTTCAAAGTCTACCAAGGTGTACATGGGTTGTTTTGTACACAGTGTTATCACTCCAAGAAACCCTCCTAGGCTGTAAGTCGGAGATGCCTGGTAACTAACTCTTTTTGAATCAATTTTCTAAATAATTGAAATGGTTTGTGTATCAAGATGAATATCTACGTACTGAACTGTGTATTCAAGACTGTCTAGTAATATAAAATCTCACAAGGCTTTCTAGTAAT
>ML781808.1:387839-456404 GCA_009831015.1 Picea engelmannii
CCCTTACCTCTATGGATATGCTCATATATATAATTTCTATCACTCAGTTACACAAATCGATCATGAATAGATCACATAGTTACATGAACAGTTCATAAATAGATTGCATGCATGCGCGTTAACATAGTTGCATGCATGTGCATGTGATCGCATGAGGAAATTCGTTAAATAGATTGCATGCATGCGCATTAACATATTTGCATGCATGTGCATGTGATCGAATGAGTAAATTCGTTGGCATGTTTCCAACAGGTGTCGCATAGCACAGGGAGGCCACTCAGCCCCAATGCAATTCGAGTCATAAATATGGACGTCTGTCGCCCCAAGCTTCATTATCGGATGGAGGACAACCATAAACGCACACAGAGGATGGAGGGACAGCTCCCCTACATAGGTTCAATGGCACTTTCAATGAGCCATGGCAGGGGGATGACGACAGGTACGGGAGGTGGTTGCACGATCATTTTAGCCTCTAGGATATTATTCCAGGTTGGCCATGACATGTTACATTCTGTTTCTTTTCTTCGTCAAGGCTCCACTTTGCTCAGCTATCTGGCTCTGAGCGACCTCACTCTCATATTTCTCTTGCCTCCAGGTTTTTTCATGCCGCATGAGCGAGGGAAACCCAGGAGAGGACCCTCTTGGTACTACTACGTTGCAAGGCAAAGATGCTTGCACGACATAGAGAGAGCCTCCTCGATAGCTCAGATGCAGGAAATCAAGAAGTCGACGCTTCCAATGGCCTATGTGGAGGAGGAAATCCCAGTGGAACCAATTTAGGTTCCACCAAACTCCCTCCTCTACATGGTCCCGAACCCCAGGATAGACCCATCACCAACATTGCAACAATGGATACAGAGACAGCCATGGAGGGAGCTACATGCATTGTCCATGAGAAAATCCTCTAGAAGGACCATCCGACTGAGCCTCCTTTGCTCAATCCAGACATGGAACGCGACCAGAGTCCATCCAACCTCCTCACTCTGGAGTTCTTGAAGCTCATCTTTGAGATGATGAGCTATATGATGGAGCAATTCCACCGACACACCCTTCTTAGCAGCATAATCGAGATGTTGTTCCATGTCTTCTCGAACACGCCGGTCAAGCAGAGATGCCCGACCTGTGCACAACCTTTTGCATTCACTCCTCACAATGACACTCCTCATGGCGGCTCTTCGGATGGAAGGTTCCACTATTCAAACAACCCTTCTAATGGTTAAAGTTTCTCAGCTCTCTGCAGTCCATTTGCAAGGCAATGGGGTTTTTTTCTTGTCTTTCTGCTTAGGATTTCTGTTTAGTTTGAATTATCAGTTTTTGAATGCATATCTAGATAGAACTATCAACACTATTTGCTGCCACTTTCTCTCGTTTCCATCTGTATGGCGAAGCAAGTGGCGGCTGCTACTTTTGACCACAAGTATAAAAGGTTGAGACATATTTTGGTTTTCACTAGTTTGACGAAACAGGTGACAAACCTACTGATAAATTTTGTACAATGACAAAAGATTAATTAGGAAATATCACTTTTTTTATTTAAAAAAAAAATACTAATTATTACACCTCACTCAGCTAATAATGCTAATGTTATCATTTATGTCATGGTTCAATTTGAAGCTCTAGCGATCAGCCAGCCTTCTTCTTCTTGCCTAGCCGAAGGGCAGCGCCTCCATATCTGTTCCTTTTCAACCTAAGTGTTTGGGTTCCTTTTAGGGTGATGATTCTCCTGTCAACAGCCTGAGCCCCCACAAGTTGAATCGCTTAAGAAATTATTGTTATTGGAAACAAAAAGGTCCTGTTTGCAGTGACAAGTGGATGGGTTAAGGTTCCCAATGCACCATCCATTGAACTTTCAAGTACCCAATGGATTTTTATTATGGGCATCATGCTCTGGTTGGTTTTTGCATTGAGTTAATGTACATTTCTTGCTCTCTAGCCCTCTGCTAGCGTCCGTCCTGCTCGATTGCATTGCATTACATGGCTATGCACGGAATATCCTCATTCTCTTTTGGCTTTCTTTGTCTACTCTTGAGTCCTGGCCAACTAAAAGAGAGTAGACTCGCACACAATACCAACAGTTTTTAAACGTTCCGCTTAGGCCCATCTTTCTAGCTGTAAAACTGTGGAGGTTTGCCGTAATAGGGGATCAAGGTGTTATTCCCACACATGTGAAGTAAAAGGTCAATCTCATCATACCACTGCCACCATCAAGTTGTGGTCTTGGAAATTCACGACTGTAAAGTAAAAGGTCAATCTCATCAGACCACTGTCACCGTCAAGTTGTGATCTGTTGGGCACTGTCCAGGAAGTTTGCTCCATCCTCTCTTCTTCCTAAAAATCAAATGTTGAAAAGCTCCAGCTCCAAAATTAGCAAATATTCAAGGAGTGAGCTAGCTTGGGAGTAATCTTCCCTTTTCAGTTATCTTTTATGTAAGTTTTTTGGCATTGCAGTTTAAATTTTCCGTCAATAGGTTGGTTTAATATGGGGCAAAACCCTAGAGTAAGATTCTGAAATACAATGTTTGGAATTTTAATCCATGTGACTGAAAATCTAATCAGATTCAGGTCAATTTCTTTTTACGTGAAAAACGACTCTGTTTACTCCCAAGTTAGCCTCCAACAATATTCAAGAGTAATCAAACTCTTGAATTTGGAGCTGGAGCAACAAACGCTTGAATTTCAGTTATCGAGCAGTGTGCTACAGAGAGAAGGGAGGATGGAACAATACAAGTGACATGGAGAATTTTAAAAGTCGTCTGTTATTAGTCAGCGTAGCCTGTCAAGCTGCAGGGCGCCTCTTGAATGACGCCTGCGCTCAACCCTAAGAATGTTAAGACTAGACTCTTGGTACTAGAAGAAGGCCGGTATGGTAGCAGCCTGCCCGTCAGTAGGAGTAAGTCTTCTGCCTGTCTGCAGAAGAAGTGAAAGATGATTATACGATTTAGGGATAGGGTCAGAGGCATGGAGTCAGGTAGGGCACGTGGTCTATCATTGGCAATTTAAAGACGGGCAAGAGGTGATCCTCCCAGTGCCAACACCAAACCTCCTTGGTAATTTAAAGCCGGACAAGAGGTGATCCTCCAATCGCCGACACCACACCTCCTGTCACGTCTGTAGCCCGCAGGATCTCAAATGCCTTTATGAATTCAGTAAAACATGGTTATGCATTTACGTGTCGATTCATTAAAGCATGGAATTTCAATGAAGGAGAGAGACGGCATGGGGATAGGAAGCCATCAGAGCCTTCACATAGTCATAACAATAGCCTGGTTGCTAGGGACGAGCATACGCCTACAGCAGCCTGCTGTTGCTTCCTGTACATGGTTTTGTCAATTTCTACAAGTAATAACCTGTGACTAAGCCCTTAACCGAAGGCTTAGAGATAAAACTTCAAATTGACCATCAGTTCAAATTTTGTTCAAACTGGCAACGAAGGACCAGCGCTTCCTATCACGCAAACATAGACCCTGCTTGACGTTCATGCCCCGCAGTAAGCGTCCCCGCCGTACGTTCTTTTCATAACTAGTTGCACCGTAAAAGAGAAATGCAGTACTCTAAACATTCTACCTTTTGGAGGTTTTTCGGTAACTTTTTCCATTTGATTTTGTCGGAAATTCGGTGATGAATAGTTGGATCTGCAGATTTGAGTGGTTAAGTTTATATAATCCAAGTGCCCCAGGGGTTCTAGAACATTTAGCCAACCCCCAAAAAATTGCTATGGCCCGGTGTTAACTAATCCGACGGTTCAACTATCCTAACTTCCACATAACTGTAACTGTTCACAACTGCCTCACAATTGTCTGCCTCGGCCTATACATAATGTATCTGCATCCGCTTTTATCAATAAGATTGGTCTGTGTTTTGTGTTTTGTTAATCGTGGAGTTTATATTTGGCCTATGTACAGTGGTATCAGAGCCACTTTTTTTTAACACGTTTTTTTTTTTAACTCCATGTTATTTTGTGTGTTGGATCGTGTCTGTGTGAGAGGTGTGGAGCATTGGCTCTCACTAAGGGAGAGCGCCCACATCAGATCCAGTGATCGTTGTCTACTCCAGATTCGAGAGGGGCAACCTGTTAAAATTATTGTTTGTTGGTTGTTTTAGTTCCCTGTTGGTTTGTGCATGAAGGGTCTCGCTGCAAGAGAGATTGCAGTGGAGCAGCGAAGGCTGTATACTGAGCAGTCTATAGCGCAGCCAAGGTCGAAGGTGTAGTTGTTGTGAGATTTTTTTTTTCTTGTGCAAGTGGCATTTCATTTACAGAGATTAGTTTACAATGCATTCATTAGTATTAATTGTGGGAATAGTGCTCTCTAGACAAGAAAATTACCAAGAATGGTTTCGAAAAATAAAAAATACTCTTATTTTTAATGATTTATGGGAGGAAATTTGTGAAGGCAAGGATGACAATCACCCACAAGAACCTACAGATGCCAAACAACTTGCAATTTGGAAGAGTAAAGATAAAAAGGCACATGCTTTAATTTCTACCTCAGTCACTGAAGAGGTAAGCATACATATTATTTCCAGCACCACAACGTTTAAAGCATTAGAGAAATTAAAAGATCTTTATGCCTGCCATTCAGAGCTGGAAATTATACAGTTGTTGAAGTTGTTTAATTTGGAACTGAAAGATAATAATCCCATGAAGTTAGCTTCCGAAATTAAAGCTCTTTTTCATGATATTGACTCAACTAGTGTCAAATTTGATTTACAACTCACAACATTTATTAAAGCCATATATCTTACCTATTCGCACTACTTAGAGTCTCTTCAAGCTAGTGGACAGATGAAAGCCATGACTTTTGATAAACTTGTAGACAAAATTTATGAAAGAGAGAAAGCTTTTGGGAAGAAGGAATATTTTTCCACTTCCATAGTTGAGACTTTGTGTCTTGCACAGAAAGACCAGAAACCTAGAGGAGAGTCTGCTAGATTTGACAATAGTAATAGAGGTCGTGGTAGGAGACCATTTAGAGGCAGGGGGGGTCATTATCATCAAGGAGATAGACAATAAGATGATAGACAACAAAAACATTTTCAGAATGATAAACAATCTCTTAAGTGTTATAGGTGTGGTAAACTGGGTCATACCTCTTCTCATTGTTGCACTCCTTCGGATAGCATTAGTGAGAAGAAAGAGAAACAACCTCCAGATAGAGGAAAACCACCTGAATCTACAAACTATATTGTTACACATTGTAATCTTAGTATAAATGAAGTTTTTAGCACTTCTTTTGCTTCTTGGGAAGACACTTGGATTTTAGATACTGAAGCCACTTGCCATATGACCTTCAGAAGAGATTTTTTTGAGACATTCAGTAATCACATTGATGGAATAGTTTATTTTGCTGATAAGTCCCTGTTAAAGCCTTCATGGATTGGATCTATTAGACTTCGCCTACCAGGACTTGCTGATTATATTTTGCATGATGTTCTTTATATTCCTTAATTAAAAAGAAATCTGATATCTCTCATACATATCAGGCAACAAGGACATTCTATACATATGTTTGATGGTATAATTGAAATAAGAAAAGCATCTGATCAGGTGATTGTTATGACTGGCGTTGAAGAAGACAAACTTTTAAAACTTAAAGGGACATCCTCTTTTCAATCTAATTCATCACTTTTGGCTCAGCATAGTGATACTTTGTTTTCCAGCTTATTGTGGCATGCTCGTTTTGGTCATATTAATTATGATAGTATTCAGATTATGAAACAACAAGGTATTCAAGGGCTTCCTACTATTCCAAGAAAGATTTATCCATGTAATGCTTGTATTTTAGGCAAGCAGTGTAAACAACCTTTTTATGGATCTACTTCCTGATCTTCCAGGAAGTTAGGTCTCATACATTCTGATTTATGTGGGCCCATGCATGTTCCATCTGCAAATGGTAATAAATATCTACTGACTTTTATTGATGACTACACTAGGATGTGTTGGGTTTATTTGTTGAAAGAGAAATATCAGGTTTTTGCAACTTTTAAGAATTTTCATTTATGGATTACAAATGAAACTCAACTTAATATTGGCACTCTACGATCAGATAATGGTGGTGAATACACCTCTAATGAATTTGAAAAGTACTTACAAAATAATGGTATTAAACATCAGACCACCGTCCCTTATACCCCACAACAGAACGGTGTAGTAGAGCGCATGAATAGAACTTTGCTTAATATGGTAAGGTCAATGATGTTTTTTTTTTCAGAATGTTAGGTTGATGTTTTGGGGAGAAGCAGTAATTTGTGTCGTTTATATTCACAATTGTTGTCCTTCTACTGCCATCAATAATAAGTCTCCTTATGACTTATGGTATAATCGTCTTCCCGTTGTTCAACATTTCAGAGTTTTTGGTTCTCCATGCTATGCTTTAATTCCTAAACAACAACAAGACAAATTGGGTGCAAGAAGTCGCAAATGTCTTTTCTTGGGGTATTCTAATACCTCTAGAGCTTATCGATTGTATGATGAGGAAAACAATAAATTTGTTTTTTCAAGAGATGTTGTTTTTCTCGAATTTGCTAAAGATGCTTCTAGTATTGATAAGCAACTCAATCATTATGATAGATTCTCTTCCAAGAAGTTTTATTATGAATGGGATAATGAACTCCCACATCCTGGAGGGGGGATTCATATTCTAGACCAGTCTGTGGATTTTCCTTCAACAACACTAGAGAATGAGACCACATCAAAGAATAAAGAAAAACTAGTTGATAGCAATGTTTTTGATGATAATAATGTTTCTGTAGAAGAACAATTTGTTGATAATGATGTTCCTATTGAGGAGAAATTAGAGGATAATAATGGTCCTGAAGAACCTATTTCAAAGACTCTTGAAATTGAGCAAACATTGCCGCAATCAGTACACAGATCAACATGAACCAAGACAATGCCAAAAAGGTATGGTGAATTTGAGTTAAACTTTTATGTTGTTAATGAACCTACTACTTTTGAAGAAGACACTAGTTGTAATGAATGGAAAGATGCAATGAAAAAAGAGTATTATGCTCTTATTAAAAATGGCACTTGGAGGTTGGTGGATCCTCATATTGGCATCAAACCAATTGGTAGTAAGTGGGTTTATAAAACTAAATAGAAAGTTGATGGTCCTCTTGATAAGCACAAAGCAAGACTTGTAGCGAAGGGGTATGCACAAAAAGAAGGTATTGATTATACATAAACATTTGCTCCTACGGCGAAATGGGGCACTATTAGAACTTTATTTTCTCTTGCAGCTCAAAAAGGATGGAAAATACATCACATGGATGTAAAAACTGTCTTCTTAAATGGAGATTTAAAAGAAGATGTCTATATGTTGCAGCCAGAGGGTTTTTCTATTAAAGGAAAAGAGCATAAAGTATGCAAATTGATAAAATCATTGTATGGTTTAAAACAAGCACCTCGTGCTTGGTATGAAAAGTTAACTGAACATCTTCTCAAGTTGAATTATAAGCATTTCAATCTAGATGATGCAACTTTATCTGTTAAGAAAGTTGGAAGATCGGTTGTATATCTAGTTGTCTATGTAGATGATTTGTTTATCACAGGAAATAATGATGATTATATAGCATCTATTAAAATGGATTTGAAAAAGGTTTTTAATATGACAGATTTGGGATTACTACATTATTATCTAGGGATCGAAGTAGATAAAAAACCGAAGAACATTTTTATTTCTCAGAAGAAATATATTGGAGAACTATTGAGCAAATTTGAGAGGAAGGATTGTAATCCTATTTCTACTCCAATGGAGTAGAATTTAAAGCTTACTTTAAATGAAGGTAGTGCATTTGAAGATCCAACAAAGTACAAACAACTTGTTGGGAATTTAATTTATCTTACCACTACTTGTCTTGACATAATTTTTTTTGTAGGAATACTTTCCAAGTTTATGCATCAACCCTGTGAAGGTCATTGGACAACCACAAAACGAGTGCTCAAATATTTAAAAGGCACTCAATCATATGGCATCAAATATTCTAAAGTTTTAGAATTCGATCTCATTGGTTATTCAGATTCCGACTTTGACAAAGATAAAGAGCATGGGGTGTCTACTTCAGGTTATGTGATGAATCTTGGATCAACAACCATCACTTGGAGATCACGAAAGAAATCAGTTCCTGTTGATTCTACAACTAAAGCCGAATACGTTGCAGCAGCTCAAGCCACAAAATAAATCATTTGGCTTCAGAAAATTCTTGAAGACTTGCAGGAGAAACAAATGACTTCGACGCCTCTCTTTGTTGGCAATACTTTTGCAATACAATTGGACAAAAATCCTAAATTCAATGATCGAACCAAAAATATCAACACCAAATATCGTTTGATTCAACATCATGTTGAGGCCAAAACCATTCATCTCAATCATTGTTCCACTTCAGAGAAAATTGCAGACATCTTTACTAAAGCTTTGGGTCGAGAGAAATTTGAAAAATTTAGAATGATGCTTGGGATGAAAAGTGTCCCTTCGAATTAAGGGGGGAATGTTAACTAATCCGATGTTAACTAATCTGACGGTTCAACTATACTAACTTCCGCATAACTATAACTGTTCACAACTACCTCACAATTGTCCGCCTCTGCCTATACATAATGTATCCGCATCCACTTTTATCAATAAGATTGATCTGTGTTTTGTGTTCTGTTAATCACGGATTTTATATTTGGCATGTGTACACCATGGTCCTCCATGTTAGTTGTAAACCTCCAACGTTGAGTTTAGAAGGGAGTGTTAGTTATAAACCTCAACATATTAGTGATTGTACACTGCGAGTTGTACAAGTTCTTGATCTTCTTGATTTGCTTGAGCTTATTTAGCTCAGCTCTTTTCCCTTAATGAAATGCACTCAATGTTATGCGCTCTACACATTCTTGTTCCTTATTCTCCTTCTCTGTATTATCTTCTTTACTTCTTATTTTTTCATGGTATCAGAGCATGAGATGTAAGACTCTCCACAATGCCTAGGGAGAATCTTGATCTGAGGACTAAAGAGCTCGGGAAGTGAGCCTCTCCATAGTTCCTGGAGAGTAGACTGATCCCAAGAGGAAGAGCATTGAGAATACATTGTCTCGCAGACAGGAGCACGGGAGGTAAGACTCTTCACAAATCCTAGAGAGCACTTTGCAATCCACTTAAAAGATCATTGGAGACAACACAATGCACAGAAGCAGCCCTGCAGAAGGACGAAGCATTTAAAGATTACCGAAATCACTTCTTCAGGAGGAAAATATAGTGGTAGCAGAGGAGAAGATATAAGAGTTGTTGGATCGGTTCTGGGAACATATCTGAGTTGTTAAATCAAGCCCACACAGATCAAGGAGCACACATAGGGAGAACAGATCCCAGTTGTCTGATCTGAGCGAGTGGATCGATAGTTTTCGGATCCCGATAAGTCACACATTGTTTAACCCTTAGTCTTATATTTGCAAAGGATGCGTAGAAGAGACAAGACTCTCGAAGTCCCAAAGCAAATTGGGACCATCCATCGTCAGGAGTGATAGGTGGTGAAAGGTCTGGAACTCCAGAATAGAAGCGTTTCGGGAGTTTCCAGACGAGGGGATTGCAAAATCATCGAAGGAGCAGGGAGACAGAGTCAATCTAAGCCGCCCGTCAAACAGGACGCGTGTCAGTGGATCCTACACTTTGGAGAAAAGGCACTCCGGGAGAAATCAAGTGTGGAGGTAGCAAAAATCCTGAAGTCCTAGAGAGTCAAAGTAACTCTAGGCCGTTGGATTCAGGGGACACATGTCAGACAATCCCTGTATTCGGTGATCTCATACTATGGGAGGAAGCAAGCAATGCTGAGTAAAGAACTCCCAAAGGCCTGGAGTCCTAGAGAGAATCTATACCATTGATCGAAGTGGACACGTGGCACGAGATCCTGCACTCTAGCGGATAACCACTTCATAGGAAAGACAGATGCATGAAGCGAGAACTCTCTAAGGCCCAAATCCCAAATTCCATCTAGACCGTCCATCAACAAGGACATGTGGCATTAGATCTCTCACTTCAGGGGCTTAACACTACAGAGGGTTTTGCGAAGTGAAGCATTGGAGAGAGAACTGGTCAGAGTCTCGAAGTAATTGTGAGTCGTTGATCTTCGATCAACGAGGACCGTTGATCTTTGTAGCAATTCAACTATTTGTCCATTCGACTATTCGGAGGAACTGAGGCCTTCACACGTCGAAACACCCAAAGCCCAAAGTCTTGTAGTTCCTAGTTCTCAGTCCCCGGTCACATGAGAAGATGAACTCTATTTTTTCTTTTGGCTCTCAAGTAAACTCAGATAGCTTGATTCCACCATTAAAGGGCTTCAGTCAATAAAGAACTTATCTCAGAGATCTAACTCTGAAAGATCTTGTGCTCGGGTAGTCAGATCCAGCAAGATCCATACCAAGAAATAGGACATTTCCTATAGATCTAATTTTTAAAAGAGGCTAAAGATAGAATTTCGTTGTCTCTTTACATCAAGCGGTATCAGTGTGATGAGATAGAATAGTCGATCCACAAGTGTGATCAAATTGGTGAATGAACAACCAAGAAACGCTATCATGGGTCAGCAAAGACAACTTAGGATGTCCAGAAGAGATCTTAGACAAATATGGAAAAAGTACAACAAAGAAATGGAAAAATATTTCGCAAAGATAATTGAAGAGGTTCGAGTTGAACATGAGGAGCTCACACAAGAAGCAGATTAAAGGAAAATTGATGATATTTGGAGCAACATGAGCATGAATCTACCATTACCACCACAGTATAATGGTAAGAATTTTGAATGTTGTTCTGTTAGAATGAATGTTTTTTTGTGTCTTATAGACTGTCATCATAATCTACATGATCATGAAAGAGATGCATTAGCATTACAGATCATCCAACAAGACTTGGATGACAGTATGTTTCACAACATTGCAGCAATAACATCTTTGAAACAAGTTTGGAGTATTCTGGAAACGTAGTAAATTGAGAGAGGGAGCAACAATTTATCGAATGTTTCCACTCAGACATATAAAGATGAGGATAGAGACTTCTTGTAGAAGTGAACTGACTCAAACATTTAAGACGACAATAAATACGACTAACTCTATCTGCATAACAGAGCACGAGAAAGATAATGATTGACTCATTTAATAGAGCTTTTGCTAACACTCCTTCTTGTCGTGTTTGACTGAGTAACACAACTGATTTTCGTGACAGATAGAGTCGGCATAAGTGTAAACCTCACAACTTGTAATTACTATTTCCAACACTCCCCCTTAATTATAAGTAGGTAAGAGCACAAAA
Organism: Picea engelmannii; assembly: GCA_009831015.1. NCBI lineage: Eukaryota > Viridiplantae > Streptophyta > Pinopsida > Pinales > Pinaceae > Picea > Picea engelmannii. The sequence continues at coordinate 399,122 of ML781808.1, forward strand.
TAAAAAATTTACATCAAAACTCATATTGACATGAACTGCCAAATATCTGCAACTACACTGACTCCTAGACAAATGCACAGTTTTTGGAATGCATCTCTTGCCAAAAATTTTGTAAATATATCTACAACTTGCTCTTTAGACCTACAAAATTCTAAGCAAATTTATTTGTTATTCACCAATTCTCTGATAAAATTATACCTTGTATCATCATGCTTGGTTTTCTTGTGAAACACATGATTCTTGGATAGTGCAATGGTAGAATTGTTGTCACAAAACACTGCAGCTGGTTCATGTTGTTTCTGTAGCAATTATTTTAATATTCTTCTCATCCAAACAACTTGACAAGTTGCACTTATAATTACGATGTACTAAGCTTCAGCTGAAGAAAGAGTCATAATGGGTTACTTCCTTGATTCTCATGACACTACAATTGTTTCAAAATTAAATGTGTACCCAGAGGTACTTTTCCTGTCATTTATGCTACCTCCACAATCACTCTCAGTGTTCCCAATAAGTCTAAAATATTATGAAGTAGAATACATAATGCCAAAATATTCTTTTCCATTCACATATTTTTGTTGGCACAGGGGCATACTCAGGGTTCAACGCTTCAACAATGCACCAACAAAACCCTAACTACCGACCCTTTCAGCAACACCTACAAAGAAGATGAAGTCTCACCCGAGGTAGAGGCAGGGGGGGTTGTAGGACTTAGGTGTCTACAACCTAGCTAGGACACAGATATGTGATCACAACACTTAACATAACACTTATCTAATCAATATGCATTAGTTCTTAACTCCCATTCACATTGAAGATTAAACCATAAATACAGAACAACGCAGTAATGAGCAGATCACACACTTCCAATTGCTTGGCACATAGCATTAACTCAGATCTAGCATTCATTTACCATACTAAGCATCCATACATCTATCTAACACATATAAAGATTAGTGCGCTAAGAAAATAAACACATAAACAACATAAACAACATTGCACAAAGCACATCAACACATGATATATGTGGTTCACCCCAGTGTGGGGCTACGTCCACCAACTTCTTCATCTTATTTATTAGTCTTCTTCAATATTTTACAGCCATATGCTACTATCCATAGATCCATAGAGCCCAATTCCGCAGAGGAAAGGATATTTGCACGTAACCCGCCAAATCCTCCTTCCCATAATTAGGTCAAGGCACATAGCCAACTCTTTATTAGCACAAAGCCTCTTACAATCATTTGCACTTAGCTAAAACTTTACATATTCTTGCACAAAGCCAACTTGGACCGGCTTTGATGTAAGTCCTATATACTTATTTATACATTTCAAAAAGGCCTAACCATGGGTAAACCCATGGGTCGACATCCCATACCCATTACATAAAGCCTAAAAGCCCCAAAATCACACAAAACAAACAAGATCCTGCAATCTCCACTTTGCCTAGGTGCTCCATCTTCGACCAGCTTGTCGAAGTCCAAAAAATAGTCAAACATGACCAATGTTCTCTCAAAACTTGTTCGAGGGCCAACAAGCCCCCAACACTCACTTGTGACTCGTCTCGAGTCACTCTGATCTGAGAAACATTGCCTCGAAGGCCTTGAGCTGCCTTGACTTGTTTCTTTGCCAAAGCCTCTTGATCGGTGAACTCCTGAATTACTTACTTAGTGACATGCCCTTCCAGGCATTGTTCCATGGTTGCAACCACCTACTCGAGCTGTGATCCTTGTCCTTCGATCTCTTCAAAAAGCATGCAGGCTTCGTCCTGCACTGGCTAGAGTCTCTGTGTAACCTCCATAACTCTGCTCTGGATGGAAATGACCCGCTGCTAGACTATGCATTGTTCCTGTGACCTATTCATATTCTCAACTACAGTAAGCATCTTCATCTATGCTTTTACAGTGGACGCCTGATGTTTCACCTTGTGGAGTTGTGCTTCCAATTTCCTAAACTCATGATCTTCTACAAGGCACTCATAGGTTTGCATACTTCGATCAATTAATTGTTTACACTCTGAGGCAATTTCCCTGATTCGTTCTACTGCATTCTTGACAGCTTCTTCCCTCTGATCGCGCACTTCTTGCATAGTTCTCGGTACTTGTTGGCACAGGGGTAGACCTAGGGTTCAGTTCTAACAATGCACCAACAAGCCCTATGTACTGACCCTTTCAGCAACACCTGCAAAGTAGATGCAGTCTCACCTGAAGTAGCTATAGAGGGTTGCAGGACATAGGTGTCTACAACTAGAGGAAATGCAAAGAGGATATAGGGTATCACTCTCACAAAGATCTAGTTATTCTTATCTTTCTTAATCCTACTGCGTGAACTATATCTCATACCTAACACAATATTGCATTAATAGTATATTAGAGATTAGAAAAGAACAACATCAATCGCACACAACAACAAAATATACATGGTTCACCCTCTCCCTAAGGCTACATCCACTGAACTTCGCTTTATAATATATTAGATGAAAGCATATAGTTCTATCTGCACTCTTAGCTTACAGATCTCTCTCTTTCTTTCTCTTCTCCTCTCCCCTCCCTGTGCACCCAGCTGCAGGTTTGATCTTCGCACCCAGCTGAATATCTTACAACACAGACTTCTCTCACCACAAAATACTTCTCTCTCAGCAATAACAACAATCACTCCTCATACATAATCCCGATCCTATCCCGGGTCCTCTTGACCTTAATTTATACATTACAATGACTCTTGGACAACCTTAGGCTGAAACCTAGGTGTCAAAACCCTAAATACCAAAACCCTAGGTCAACTTGACTCGCATTTTCAAGGCTTCACCAGCCTGTCATTCCTTCTTTCTTGCAAGGTGCTCCAAAGAATCCATTGGTGGATTTTTGCGTTTGCTGAGTCATCCATGATCCATCTTCCTTACTGATCTGTCTTCCCTAATATCCCCATCCAACAACTTGCTTTCTCTTACTTCGCTCCATCTTTTTTACTCTTTTGGCCACTTCGACCCGATCTCAATCAACTTGTTTTCCATGTAGTTCACACTTCATGCTTCTTTCCTTAGTCTTCGCAACTCTCCATAACCAAGGGCCAACAGGCCCCCAACAATCACATGTGACTCGTCCTAAGGCACTTTAGGTCTAAACGTTTTGTTTTCCTTTGTCTTTAGACTGCGCAGGGCAGCCTGTGTTTTCTACTATGTCCCACCCTTCTTCCCTTGCACGGAATGTCTTATCTATGTCTGGTACCCAGTTTCAGCTACACCTGGTACCTAGACCCTTTTTCTCATGCTTCTACTGAGATCTGTGAGGCAGCTAGTTGTCATAATACAATTTCAACCAGCTCCCATTCACCAAACCTTCCTTCAATTCTCCATTCAAAGTTTTAAACTACGCATCTCCTCCTTCTGTAACGTAAGCAACCTCATATGGAAAAATCCAATGTGTCCTGAACTTCCTTGGATGTTTCATGAACTTGTTGTCATATACTAATACCATATATCCTTGCTTGAAGTCTTTCTTCTTGATGTGCCTATCATGATAGGCCTTTTCTCATTCCTTTTGTACCTACTGATGGAATCCTGCAATAAATCGATCTTCTTCTAGTTCTACCAACTACGCAAGCCTCTCTTGAACACTGCGAGTGTCATCCATATCCATGAATGATGCAATTATGAGACTAGGAACCAAATATTCCATAGGGACAACTGCTTCTAGACCATACACCAACTTGAAGGGAGTTTGCCTGGTTATCTTCTTGCAAGTAGTTCTAGAGGCCCATAGCACTGCTGGTACTCTCAAATCCCAGTCATCCCTGTTCACACTGTAAATCTTTGTGAGTGTTGTCTCCAATATCTTGTTGAAATATTTGACCATCCCATTCGCTTGTGGATGGTAAGGATTACTCTTCTGATGGCGGACTTCAAATTCTTGAGTCAAAGCTTCAATAGTCTTATTAATAAAGTGTGTGCCTTGATTGCTCATCAGGGTCTTCGGGCATCCAAACCTGGTTATGATATCCTCAAATATAAATTGCACAGCTATAGTTTCACTATAGTCCTTAACTTCTCTTGCTTCTACCCATCTCATTAAATACTTTGTCGCAGTGATGATGTATCTAGCTCCTATGCGCTTCCTTGGTGGGTTTATAGGTCCCACAAAATCAATTGCTCATTTCTCAAATGCCTACAAATTCAATTGTGGTGCTAAAGGCATCTCATCTCTTTGGGAAGGCTTCCCAACTCTTTGGCATACATCGCAAGCTCTATAGTATTCGTTGGAATCTTTATGTAAAGTAGGCCACCAGAGGCCATCTCTAAGAACCTTCTACATTGTTGCTTTCCCTACGTAGTTTCCTCCTGTGATGCCTTCATGTACATATGCTAAAATCATTGGTATTTCTACCTCCATAATGAATCTCCCCAGGATCTCATCAGGTCCCATCTTGTATAGCTATCCGACTATAAGTGAAAAATCTGCAGCGCGCACTACTAATTGTTTCTTCTGGATGATTGCATATTCACTAGGTGCCATTCTTGTTGACAGGAACTGGACTATCTCGATGAATTGGTCACCAACCCTTCTAATGGCCAACAATTATGCATCTAGTAGTGTATCCTCCAAACTAGTAGGTTCCTCTCCATGCTCCAACCTAGACAAATGATCAGGTCCCTTGTTCATTCTCCCTGGCTTGACCATAATCTCAAAATCATATTCCTAGAATAAAAATGGCCATCTGCATATTCTTCCCCCCAACACTAGCTTTTTGACTAGGTATTTCAATGCAGAGTGATCAGTGAACATCTTAAAATGTCCTCCCAACAAGTAGTGTTGAAACGTCTGTAGCACGTACACCATGGCTAAACCTTTTCTCTCAATGGTAGTGTATTTTATCTCAGTTGTAGATAACTTCCTACTAGCAAAGGCCAATGAATGGTCAATATCTCGTGCTCATGGTTGTGCTAAAACTGCTCCTAATGCAATAGAAGATGCATCGACATGCACATAAAATTCCTTGCTCCAATCTGGGAAAAACAGAATAAGCGTAGTAACCATTTTCTGTTTCAGTGTGTCGAAGCTCTACTGACATTCTTCTGTCCATTGAAACTGATAATCTTTCTTCAGAAGCTTCTCCATGGGTGTTGTAATATGTGCAGAGCCCTTAATGAAGTTCATGTACTATCTAGTATGTCCCAATGCAATTTGCATCTGTCTAACTGAAGTAGGAGGGGGTAGATCAATAATAATGGAAATCTTGGATAGATCTACCAGCAACCCCTGCCTACACACAATATGGCCCAACAACACTCCAAAGGGTGAAAAGAAGATGCACTTCTTCAGATTCAAGGCAATCTGACATTGCCTTCACTTATCCAACATTAGTCTTAAACATTCAATATGATTTTGTAATAAACTAAAAACAATCCAATCATCAAAATATGCTTCCAAAAATTTATGTAAAAACTCCTTGAATGATTCGACCACCACCTTGGAGAACATGATTGTTGCATTCTTCAATCCGAAAGGAATCATTGTGTAATGGTAGGAACCCCATTCTATTGCAAATGTGGTCTTATGGCGATCTTCTTTAGCAATCCTGATATGATGATAACCTAAAAATCCATCTGTAAAGGAATATACCTCCTGTCCTCCTACACTATCTAACACTTCGTCTGTAAACGGTGTAGGGAATGGGTCATGAAAATAGGCATCATTTAGTTTTCTGAGATCTGCACAGATCCTGATCTCTCCTGTCTTCTTATCTTGTATCACCATAGGACTAATCCATTATGACTCCTCCACAAGTTCTATGATTCTTGCTTCCAACATTCGGTCTAGTTCAATCTTAACTTTTTCCTTATATTTGGGATTCAATCTATAGGGTCTCTTCTTGACTGGCCTTGCATTTGGTTTCAAGGGGATCTTCATCTCTCCCATGGGCCCTTTTATTCCCTTCATATCAGTGAACTTGGTTGGGAACAAGTCCAGGTATTCATGCAGTAATTCTATGATATTATCAATGGTGGAATCATCCCAGTAATCCCCAACATTAGCAAGCTTAGGTGCTTTCTCTATTCCAATATTAACTTTCTTGATTTTGATCGGTTGTCCAAGGAAAGGTAGTTCGACTCTTGGTCCTTCTATGTTCTTTGTCCTTCCATTTTTGCAATGTTCACATTCCTATCATCATCTTCATCGGCATTGATATTGTAACATCCATTCAGCTTCTAAAGAGGTGCATTCCATTCATCCTCTTCTTGCTCCATAGGGAGGCTAGGTGCCTCCTTAAAGACTTTTTGTCTGACAACTTGTAAATGTTGGTCCACCATGGGATACTAAATTTCAAACAAAAATGTAGCTACAAATTTTTGAGTCATACCATACCAATCTGAAGTGGTGAGGCACATTTTTGCATGAAGATACCAATTGATAGGCATTGTGTCTAGAGTATTGATGAACTTGTGTAGCCATTTTTCTCGAGGAATGTTGCTCCAGGCCTCCTCACAACCTCGCACATGGTCCTTCGGACATATTTGACCTGTGTATCTAACTTTACATCCTTCAATGTTGCCTGAAAATCGCGTTGTCATCAAAGTGCGACATTGCATCCAGTCTGCGATGTTCTTTTTATGTGTTCCCCACCATCTTGCTAGAGTATCTTTCAAAGCCTCATCCAGTGCCAACAATCTCTTTTGTATTGGTACAACATCTTCAAATTCCATTAAGAACGTTTCTAAATGATTTAATCCATCAAATGTGGGCAAGTTACTTACTTATTTGCCAATCCAATGAACTTCCTTGGTCAATCGGGCACATCTCTGCACATAAACTTCATACATTTTTTTCTTCCAGTTCTCCATTGCTTCTTCTAAGTTTGATGAGAATGTGTTGTTACTTCGCCAGCTTAAATTCCCATCTGTTGTAGGATTCATGTAATCATATTGTCTTGTTGTCAATTTATATATATTCTCTAGCTCATATGTGTGGTCTTCCTCTTTGATGGGTTCTGTGTATCTTCAACCTTCATCAGGATCCAGAGGTGAAATGACCCTAAGGCCATCACCTTAGAATTTCATTATTCTTTTCTTTAAGTCAACAACATTGGAATTGTTGAAAGCCCAATCAATTCCTAACAATGCGAGATAAGGACAACTATCATCAACCATCTCAATCACCTCGAAATCCACAAATGTTCTTACCTCATCAATATCCATAGGGACATGCTCCATCCTACCAAAGGGGTTTACTACTTGCTGATTAGCCATCCTAAGCCTGATAGGGGAATAAATCAATTTAGGTTTTCCCATCAGTGCCCAGGTCTGCTTTGTCACAACATTGACCTCCGACCCTAAGTCCAGGACCACATAATCTATATCATAATCTCCAATTTGGTCATTAAGGTGTAGTTACTTATTTTTCCTTCTCTTTTTTGATAGTTGATGTACTTCTTTATTCAGTAGAGGATCTACCCTTCCTATCTCATATTGTCTGATCAAATTTTGTAGTTCTTGTATGGCTTTTTCATCCATAATAAAATTAATGCAAGTACATAAGAATTCCATAAGTCTTCTTACCTCTTTTCCTTCTCCAGGCGAAGGAGACTAATCAAAGGCCAGGGGCATTCCACATTCTCTCACTTCTGGTTATGCCTTTGATGAAGAAGCCTGATCTCTTTCAAACTCTTTTCTTGCCTCTTTAAATGTCTACTTCTCTTTCTTTGGATCAAACTCCCGTGTCTTCTTCGCAGCTCCTCTAATTTCTGATTCTTCAGTAATCTTCCCTGAAGTCACCTTGGCTTCTCCTATAGCAGCACCTCCTCTAGTGACAACAATGACTCTAGGATCCACTCCGCAAGGTTCTGCTGAGATTATTTGTACTTGTTGGTTCCCTCCTCCTCTTTCCTGAATTTTGGCTAACAACACAGGACAATCTTCTATGACATGTTCAAATGTGTTGCAATAACTGCAAGTGGCACAAGGGTTCTGACAGTCCCTTGCTAAGTGACCTAGTTGTGCGCAGTTGTAACAAATGATCTGACCTCGACCTCGACCCATGATTTCTCCTCATCCTCTTCCTATGAATCCACCACGAGGGTTGAAGTTTCCTCTTCCTTGGGAGTTAAAATCGGTAGTATTTCCTTCTTGATGTACTTTTCCTTGAATTCTATATGTGTCTCTTGATCTTTCATGCAATAGGTTATAATCCCTACACTCTTTCTCATCATGCCCCACAGATTTACAGAATGTGTAGTAAAGGTTGGTAGCCGTTTGGACATATTTTTGCATGTAATAGAATTCTCAAGGGAGATGTCTATTTCTACATACCTCGCACTAAGGTAGAGTAACCTGCTTGAAATGGCTTGGGGCTCATAAAGCCAAGTACTCATGGAATATAGGACAATTCTCCTTAACATGACCTTCTGATTTTCATCTGATACACCAAATATCTTCTCTTTTTTCTTTTCCCTTATCTTTGTTCATATCTTCGACCTGCAGTGATAAGCTAGTTAGCTGACTCAAAATTTGACTCATAACTGAGTTGGATTCTCCCATAGAGGTTGATTCTAGTTTCATAGTGATCTCCAGTGCCTCAACTTGTGAAGCGATCTTCTATTGCATCAGAGGGACTCTGATGTGTGGTAAGAGGGCAGTAATGAACCATTCTTTATTTTGTTCATCTGGAATCTGAAAACTCAAATGGCCTGTCAAGTTCTTAAACCTCTGATCAAACTTCCAAATAGGTTCAACCACTCTTTGCTTGATTTATTTCAACTCTGTGATGCACCACGACTCTGACTTGGATTTCTTGAATTCTGCAATCAACACAGTCTTGATATCGTTCAGTGGTTTCATTTGGACAACTCCTTGGACAAATTTCATGTACCAGCTCAGTGCGTGGTCTCTTAGGGTAGTACTAAGCTAAGCTCTCTTAACATATTCATCGATGACATTCTTAATAATCCATACAGATTCACATAAGAACCAATGTTGATCAAAATCTTCAAATCCATCTCCCATAAAGGTGGGTAACCTCGTCTCATCTGCCATAGATCTTCCTAGGGTTCCTGAATGAGTATCCACTAAACCACTTGTACCAGTGCTCTGAGTGTTCTAATAACTTAGGTTACTCTAGTTACTTAATGTTGTTAAAACAACAGGAGGCATAATAGTACTTACTTCAACATTTTGCGCAGTCCCTGAAGTTTCTAACTCTTCTCAGCGAGGTTCTTTGGTCTTTCCTTATTCTTTCCTAGGGGCCTCTGAATGTTCCTCGTTCCGTATCTCTTCTTCTTCTCCACTGTAGAACCCTTCTTCCTGTGATGGTGGTTCATGATTCTACTCAAACAAGTTCACCAGAGGAACTTCTCTGAAAGTTCTCCCACTGGGCATGTGTCCGACCTTTGTGTCATTGTCGATGTCTAAATTCTTGAACATTAGCTTTTTCAATATGACCCACTACTATATATTTAGGATGTTCTTCTCATGCAATAGCATCTTAATATTCAACTTCAGAAAATGTAAAATTTTTCCTCTACATCCCTTAAAGAAATATCTCTCTGCTTGGTTATATGATTCTACTCTATCAATAGAAAACTCAGTGATATACCCTCCAATGGTACTATCAAACCATCGATCTACTGCTCTTGACATGGCGTTATCAACTCTCTTGACCTTATTGATCAGCGTCGATGTCCAAACCATAGGTGGTCAGAGTCTGATCTCAAACTGGGTATCTTCTAATATGGCTAGCCACTCGTATAGCTCCTTATGAATTCCTGCAAATAAAATCTTGTGTATATCAGTAAAGATATACCTTCCCAATCAATCCTCTATACCAATATTAGGGTTCTTATTTTGAGCTTCTGTGAAGTCCTTCTCTTGTTATTCTATCCACTTCTAAATCTCTGTCTTTGATGGAAACCACCTTGACATTCCCTTAAGAAGATCATGGTCCCAACAATAGAACCATTTGTTGGCACAGGGGAAAACCCAAGGTTCAGTTCTAACAATGCACCAACAAGCCCTAACTACTGGCCCTTTCAACAACACCTACAAAGCAGATGTAGTCTCACCTGAAGTAGCTATAGGGGGTTACAGGACATAGGTGTCTACAACTAGAGGAAATGCATAGAGGATCCAGGGAAACACTCTCACACAGATCTAGTTATTCTTATCTTTCTTAAGTCTATTACGCAAACTATATCTCAGATCTAACACAATATTGCATTAACAATATATCATAGATCAAAAGAACACAAACATCAATCGCACACAACAACAAGATATATGTGGTTCACCCTCTCCCTAGGGCTATGTCCACATAACTGCGCTTTATAATATATTAGATGAAAGCATATAGTTCTATCTGCACTCTTAGCTTAAAGATCTCTCTCTTTCTTTCTCTTCTCCTCTCCCCTCCCTGTGCACCTAGTTTTAGGGTTGATCTTCGCACCCAGTTGAAGATCTTACAACATAGACTTCTCTCACCACACAATACTTCTCTCTCAGCAATAACAACAATCACTCCTCATACATAATCCTGATCCTATCCCACGTCCTATTGACCTTAATTTATACATTACAATGACTCTCGGACAACCTTAGGCCAAAACCTAGTTGTCAAAACCCTAAATACAAAAACCCCAGGTGTCTAAAACTCTAGGTCAACTTGACTCACATTTTCAGGGCTTCGTCAGCCTGTCTTTCATTCTTTCTTGCGAGGTGCTCCAAAGCATCCATTGGTGTATTTTTTCTCTTGTTGAGTCATCCACGATCCATCTTCCTTACTGATATGTCTTCCTGGATCTCCCCGTCCAACGGCTTGCTTTCTCTTACTTTGCTCCGTCTTTTATACTCTTTTGGCCACTTCGACCCAATCTCAGTCAACTTGTTTTCTGCGCAGTTCACACTTCACGATTCTTTCCTTAACCTTTGAAACCCTCCATAACTAAGGGCCAACAAGCGTCCTGACAATGTGTTGACGGGTGAAATCGATCGTCCGTCAACTGAGAGAGTACAACCGGTCCGGGGTTGTCTAATAACCCAAGCCATTTGGGATGAACCACCCTGACGGGTTTAGAGGATCCGTTAGCCAATCTAAGGTCCTAAAAAAACAAAAGAAAACTAATCTAAACTAACTAATCTAACTAAAAACAAATAAACAAACTAATAAACTAATCTAACTAAAACTAACTATTAACTAAAACTGATTACTAAAACAAACTAAACTAAAACTAATTACTAAACTAAACTAATCTAACTATTCTATATATACAATCTACCAACTACTACTATACTAACTATAATTAATTAACTATCTAAATACTAACATAAATAAATCTTATCTACAAAATATACTATATCTACAATTTACAGATTTAGATAAAACCTGAAAAAATCATTTGCATTCTGCACTAACACAGAGAGAGATATTTTTTGTTGATTTTATATTTTTACGAACAGAAATAAAACATAAAATTAACTAAACTAAATCACTAATATACTAATTCTAACTACTAATCTAAACTAAACATATATCTAACTAAACTACTAATACATATACTAAACAAATAAATAACAAACTGACCTGGAAACGCTCCAGATTTGTCCTGTGTATGATGATTGTTTTAGCAGATTGGAGGAAGGAAACTCGCACCGAATTACCAGAATCTTCTCGTAAATGATAGTTGCAATGCTCTTCAAGTTTGTTTACAGGACAAACAAGACATAAAAATCACAACAATCATATAATTTATAAATCTCCACAATAGATAAACCTGTATGCAAAGACTTATACAAAATAATTCAATTGATGAAGAAGATAAATTTGTCATTCACGAACTGAATCAAGTAATTGCTGTGTTTTTAAGTTAGTGAAAGAAATTAGGCATGTATCACATTAATTCAATCATATCATTTTGCAAAAGACTATGATAGCTAAAGTAGTCACTAATCAAATGCAAATTGATAAACATGAACATGAAACAAAAGATTGATATTATGAAAGCTTAAGCTGTAGCAGAACATCAACTTGTGTCTCCGTTTGTATTAAAATTCCATAGCCTGCTTCTCCCACAAGTGAGGATGCCCCTTATTACAAAAATAACAAGTATTTATAAGTTTTTCCACAGGGTAAAACCTCCCTGTGGAAGTTATCAAACGTGTTTACATAAAATCTGGGAAGATCTCCCAAGTTCAACTAAACTAAGACACTACAATAAAACTAAATACACAAATATCCCCTAGACTGTCCATCATATCCCTTGCAATTCGAATTTTCCTAAAAAGGACCAGAAATAGACAAGTTAGAAGGATCTTTTATTAATAATATGATAAAAAATCTAATCCTATAGACTAGCTACAGAATCCTCTGATTCTGTAGCTGGTCTAAAATAAGACACAAAATCAGTATTAAAATTAACTGAAAATCTTTTAAAGAATCCAATTTAATTAACCTCCAATCACTATTTGAAAACGAATCATTTAATTTAAAATTATTATACCATTCGAAATCAAACAGGATCAAAATCATTCAACCGAATACAAAGATCAATGTACTATGTTTCTTTAGTTACCACAAAGTCGGGTGATAAAATCATATGGAACAGAAATGCAATCGTTTCATATCTAATCGAAATCAACATAATCAAAACAAATTGTAAGCACTGTTACGTCGCCTTGTCAACAGGAGATACGATCACAACCAAACAAGATCATTTACAATTCGTTGTAACTATATTGTCATAGCAAACAATTTCATGTCACGAGCAAACTAACTCGAAACTGGCACGCAAATCCATTCAAATAAAATCGTAATAGGATCGATTGACCGGTAACAGAATTTGTAATTTGTTATTGAAAATTAGGCAATCAAGATCGATTGACTCTAATCAACATCGTTCAATTCAAACGAATTATAACTGGATCTGGTAAGGATAACACAATCAATCGATTCATTTTGCAAATTTAAAATCAAACAGAGCAGTATCTCTGATACGAATCTAGCAAGAGAATCGAACAACTGGATTTTAACATTATCATTGAAAATCATAATCGTTCCATGATTCGGGCATGAACATTATTCCCACAGACTTAAATGAACGTATCGTTTTCATAAAAAACAGAGTCATTTTTCCCAACTTGGAAACGATCAAATCTAGAACATTATACGACACAGCATCATAACAACCAAATTCATTGAAATCGTTCGCCAATCATAGCACATGAACCATAACGAAATTAGATCCAATCATAATCGTATTCTAAATTGAGTTTGAAAACTTCCTGTTCGGAGTGGATACAAAATGAATTGAATTCGAAACAAACCGTTAATTTCGTTACTTCAATCAGACAAACTTAGCAAATCAAATCCAAACGAAAACCATTCAAATCCAATAAAAATCTATCGATAACTATGCTAGGAATGATCAAATCATATATCAAATCAAAATTCCTTTTATTTTTAGCAAAACAAAACGATGTACAGGATGATCACCGAATGACAAAGGCATTTGAAATATAACAAAGCTATTTGAAATATAAATAGAGTTGTTCGAAGATCAAATTTCAATCACTCTATCAATCATGGTCACTCACAAAACTGAAACGATATCGAAAATCATACCTGTACAACGATGAGACGGATTGATTATGCCAATTTGGAGTTAACAACGGCTGTGGCTGATTCAACATTTTTGAAAAGGATGGAGCCGGTTGTCTTTTGCTTCTTATCAGTTGCCTGGAGCTGGTTTCTTTGACTGGTCAATACTGCAATTTGATCTTCCAACGATTGAATTTTCGATTGGAGTATAGGAACGTCAATGTAGTATCGTTCCAGCCATGATTCGCATTGGTCACAGGAAGACTGTCTGGGGTTTGAAAGAGCAGGCGAGGGTTTGATCACATTGCTGAGGGTTTTGTTAGGTAGTTTAATCCCTGGGTAATTGGGATCGTTCCTTAGGCAGGGACGATTCGACACGAAATCGTAAGGTGGCTCAGGACATAAGCCCTGTGAGTAGGGGTACTCGCTGGCTAGAAAATGTTCAACGTCTGAATCCAAATCCTCACTTAGGATGATAGGGTTTGACTTGGAAGAGGGTTTAGGTTTGTTTCTAGCCATCCTTGAAATCAAACGAGCGTTCTTTTTACCCCTAGCATTAATTGTAGGGTTTTCCTTGGGCTTTTCGCTCACAGGCTTCTTAAGATCTTCGACATTCTCAGTTCCAATGTCTGGTGAGTCAATAGGAGGGTTGGCCAAGGGTTTAGGCAGTAGGACATGGAAGGGCACAGGCGGCTCGACCTTGTCTTCACTCACTACAGGTTTATCAACCTGGATAGAGACTGTGTCATCGAAACCATATCGGGTGATGAAATCCCTCCAACTATCATCGTGCAAGCTCAAATGATGAACAACGATAATCTTAATAAGCCCATGGTGGAACAGGCTATTGTCACCCTTCTACCGTTTAAACCTTTTCGACATTTTATATAGGCTGCGATGAAAATAAAAGGGCATATTCAACGAGTATCCCATAAAACTCATTAACAAACGTAAGTGGTAGAGGAAAACGAGTCTGTATCGACCTTCACAGGTCACGAACTGTTTGACTATCATCAAAGTATCGTGCCATCGTGGTTTCAATGTAGAGATGGGCATACCTCTGTCACAAGAAGTGACTTTGCGCAAGAGGAATAGCAGTGTCCATGGAACCTCCTCGACCTTACAATTCGTAAACCAACGTTGTCCCTAGGTAGGCAACCCTGTAGTAGAACTGATAAAGTTCTCATCAATTTCCAACTGTATGTCGCCCACCTTAGCTCTACAGCCATCGAAAGTCATGGAAAAATGTCATGCCACACAGAGGTTAAAACCCTCAAATCATTGCACGAAGGTGAGCCATCCATTATTGTCCAAGTCTTTGCGGGCATTGTCAAACATTAACAGGGATTGGTTGTCGTTTGGCTCGATTCGCACGATTGGTGCCATGGAGCCGAGCACATGGTAAGCCGAGGGTTTGGATCATAACCACACAGGAGCAAAGCTACCCGAGCTAATAGAAGTCAACGGGGAAATGGATAGGCATAAATTCCATCATGCGAAGGTGGTGGAGCTTATCTCTGCCATGCAAAATAGTAATTGCCAAAGTACAACTGCCGATTTACATAGTTGTTCAATCCATTATAATAGTTTAACAATCAAGTCATTTTCCAAACCAATAAAATCAATGTATAAACCAACGCGCGCAAATGTTATGCCATAGTTTTAAACACCCGACATATAAATCAAAACCCAAAATCAACTATGCCCCAATGTATCAGCTCATATAATCAATAGTTTAACCGATGTGCCAATGGGCATTCATATAATCAACAAGCCAATAGTTATAAAAACACAAATATAGGCATTATATTGAAAAGATATATATGAAAGATTTAACTATAACCCCTATGTATTTTCATGAAACCAAAGGTCAAGTAGTTCAAATAACATGTGAATCCAAATGCCAATGCATTACAAACTCAATGAAACCAAGTCACACAATCAATATAAGAACGTCCAATGAGAATAGTTCAAAAGTTCTGCCAGCTATATAAATAAAAGGTAAGCGCAATAGGCATATCGACAAGAATAGAGACAGTTCGAATAATGATTCCAATGTGACTTCGAAAGATTAAGTTTTCACGCTTACAATCGTGAAAAAAAAGTGAAGGTAAATGTGTAAATGTCGCAAAAATAAAAGTGTCGTTTATTTAAAAATAGCGACGAAAAATTGATGTTTGCAAAACATAGGTGTAGGCAACTTATTAGACAATGGAAAAAGTGAATTGGCTGCCAACAATGGTGACACACTGGGAGAAGAATTTATCTCTGTCACAAGAAACAAATTCAGATTAGGACAACAAAGAAAATTTCAACTCAAAAAATAACAACCAAAAAATAGTATAAACATCGTCATTAACCAATTATTGCAGCAGTGTTTCAAAAGATGAAAACTGATAACAAACTTAAGATCAACAAGTCACGATATTAAAGAGAAAATCTCTAATACTGTTGGCATGGCCACTACTGCCAACAGGCATCCATAGCCTCGACAGGGTTTCCATTTAACCCACTCTGACATCTGTTTCCTGCCAAGAAGTTTTGGATCAGAATAAAGGACATTAAAGAGGTTTCCTTTTTACAAATTTTCATATAACCGACATTGCTTCGCTGCCAGCGGGCCTGTTCAGTACCCCAACGAAGCTGTCTTGGCGTCATGCATGCATTTACCCGCTTCCAGCGGACCTGTTCAATATCCCGACGGGTTTACAAGCACTTCTCACAGCTCTTATTAAAAAAAAAAAAAATTATTTTGTTTTTCATAGATATATAGTCGAGTGGGGTAACGCTGAAAATCATGATTTTTGACCATAATTTTTTAGACCTCATCATAATTTTTTAGAACTGTCCTTTATTTAGATCCAGAGATGTCTCATTGACAAAAACAACTTCCTAAGATAGCAAGACATCTTCTGATTCATTCCTTTACAGAAAAGGGACAGTGTAAAAAGATAATAGATGATCATGACGAACTTTACTCAGAGATCGAAATCAGTAAACTTCTTTCAAACAACAAACTTTTCCAACATAGATATAAATTTCAGAAATATACCATTGATGTTTGTACAATTTCTCAGAAGTTATTTCAGAGAAGTAAATTCCTTTTGTAATTGTCTGAATAGCTCAGTGTACAGGTATGTGTATGTCCAAAAACTAATAAATTCAAAGAAAAATCAAAGACCAAAAGAAAACGAAAACACAAACAAAAACAAAATATGTACATAATATACAAGGGTAGTTATCAAGCAAAGTATCTTTTCAGGGCTTGGCCATTCATCGGGTAGGTGTCCATCTACCCTTGAAGATTCTGCAATCGGAAAGAAATGGGACCCAACTTTTCAGCAATTAAAAATGGTCCAAGCCATAAGTTTTGAAATTTTGTGTGCTCTCCCTTTCCCTCGTGTGGTTTGTCCCACTTCAAGACGAGATCACCTACTTCAAAATTCCTATCAAAAGCAGAATTAGAATCGAACCATCTTTTAACCAATTGTTGATTTTGATCTAACTTACGTTTCGCTTGGGCTCTTACCTCTTCTAGCTTCATCAAAACGTTAATCCGGTTTTCCAAAGGGGGACAATCTTCTTCTTGGACTTTTTGCGACAACTGAAGCGAAGGAAGAAGAATGTGAGGTGGCAGAATTGCTTCTCTGCCATAAGCGATAAAAAATGGGGAGTTACCTACAACAGCTTTTGGCGTTACCCTATCAGCCCACAGCGCATTTAGCAACGCATTGTGCGATTTTTTGTGAGTTTCAACCACAGTTCTCTTGATGATTTTGATCAAGTTCTTGTTTGTTGATTCGGCCAATCCATTGCCCTTGGGGTAATAACTAGTAGAATACTTGAGCTTAATTTCTTTTTCCAAAGCGAAATCGCTCATCTCAAGAGAGGAAAAGTAAGAAGCATTATTGAAAACTAAACAGTCAGGGATACCGAAACGAGTGATGATATTCAAATTTAGAAAGGAAATCACCTGACTGGTGTTGACAGTTCTTAATGCAGCAGCTTCAGACCATCGAGTAAAGTAATCTGTGGCTGTCCCAATAAACTTGTGCTTTTATGAGGACAGGGGGTTGATTGGACCTATGATATCAAGGCCCCACTGCTGAGAAGGAGCATCTACTGTAACGGGCTGCAGCGGAAAAGCTAATTTTTGCAACTGCCCTGATGCTTTCTGACAGATGATACATTTACGACACAAGGCATGGGCGTCTCTAAAAAGTGTGGGCTAGTAATAACCGGCTCTTATAAATTTATGAGCAGTGTTGTCACCACCGAAATGGCCACCAGCTTCTCCAGCATGCAATTCTAGCAAGACTTTTTCTTGCTTCGTCCTTTTCAAGACAACGCATCAGTACACCGTCAAAACTTTGACAAAACAGGATACCACTAACCAGATGAAAGGAGGAAGACTTTAGTCTCAACTCTCTTCTTTTGGCGGGGTCAAGGTGACGGGGGGCTGATCCATGTTCAAGACATAATCTTATATTTTCATACCAAGGACTGACAGAGTTTTGTGTGCAACAGATTAAGCTTTGATCGCTTTGTCCTAGGTTTGACGTATCGCTCTCTTCTTGCTGTCCTGCTGCTAAATCAACAACTAACTTGCATAACCCTTGGCCTCTCACTATCTGAGATGGGGTAATTTATAAGTCATACTCCTGCAAGAAAGTGACCCAGTTGGCTCTCTTTTCTCCTAGTTCCTTCTGCACTAACAAGCTCCTCACGGCTGGGTAGGGGACAATGACTTTCTTCCTTGACTTCAAAAGATAGGACCGGAAATGCTTAACTGCTTTGAAAACAATGTAGTCTTGCCGATATACCACTGGGTAATTGAGTTCAACGCCTTTGAAAGAGGAGCTCATAAAGGCGATGGGCACTTCATTTTTCTTGGCATTCTTTTGGGTTAGGATGGCGGCATAGGAACAGTCAGAAGAAAAAGTGTAGAGTGTAAAGTCTTGAGAAAAATCTGGGCTCATGAGAGATGGAGCGTCTATTATGGCCTTCTTTATTGCATTAAAAGCTTGATTTTCTAGGGGTCCCCAGTGATATTGGGTGTCTTTCTTAATCAGATTCTCTAAAGGCCTAACCATTTCAGAGAAACTGGGGACGAATCTTCTCACGAAGTTAATCTGGCCTAAGAAAGACTGCATGGATTTTTTGGATGTAGAAGGGGGAAGTTTTGCGATGACTTGAGTCCTTTCGGGGTCAATAATCATTCCTTCACTAGACACAATGAATCCTAGGAGTTTACCCTTTTCTACTGCAAAGATGGACTTTTTGGGGTTCAGGGAGATGTCGTATTTACGACATCAAAGTAGAATGGCTCGTAAGTGAGCTAGATGATCGTCTTTGTTTTTAGAATACACAGTCACATCATCTAAGTAAACTACGATGGACTCATTGATTAATCCTCGGAAAGCAATGTCCATTGCTCTCTGAAAAGTGGCACTGACATTAATCAATCCAAAGGGCATTTTGCGATAAGCATAAGTGCCCCACGGAGTACGGAAGGCAGTTTTTAGTTGGTCTGGTGGAGACATCAGGACTTGGTTGTATCCAGAGAAACCATCCAATAAGGATAGCCTCTCGGAACTAGATACCTGTTGAAGGATCTGTTCCATGGGTGGGACAGGATAGTTGTCTTTATCAGACGCCCTATTGAGGTTTCGAAAATCGACGTAGAGTCGAATTTCCCCATTTTTCTTCCGGACTGGGACAAGGTTAGAAACCCACTGAGTGTGTCTAACAGGAAACATTATCTTAGCATTTAGGAGCTTATTCAATTCTTTTTGAACGGTCAGTTCTAATTTAGGGTGCATTTTCCTCAATTTTTGTTGGAAGGGTAAGGTTTGGGGCTTCATCGGGATGACATGCTGTATGATATTGGGGTCGAATGTTTTAAGGTCATCATATGTCCATGCAAAGACATCTTTGAGTTCTTTGAATAATTTAACAAATGCAACTTTTTCTTGTCGAGAACATCTCAAGCCTAAGTTAATGCACTGAGGATTTTCATTAGTTCCTAAGTTTACTTTTTCATAAGACAACAAGGAACCATTGGTTTTACAATTGACCGTCTTTTTAAATTTATCTTGAAAATCATAAAAATTATCTAATCTAATTACATATTTGGGTATCGAGTTTACCATGTCCGATAGAGCTTCAGGAGTTTTCAGATCAGGTATTACCGTGAAATCGCACAAATTGTCTTCGTGCATGTGTTCATCTATCACCGCGCCTTGAAAGGTTTCTTCCATGTGCGGAAAGTTAACAATCTGCTGATCATCGTCAAATACTCTCCAATTCGTGATGTTGTCAGGAATGGATGGCCGAGACAGTAGCTCAACTGAAAATTCATCTAGGGACAAGCCTTCTACAGGAAGAAGTTTAGAAGCTACATTAGCTAATAAATCTGCTTCAGAGTTATTCAATCTAGGAATGGAATTTATATTGAAAGCAAAAAATTTATTCATTAAGTTCCATACCTTAGACTGGTAGCTTTTGAGATGTGGAGACAGACAGTGGATAGAATCTCTTACTTGTCTAACCACTATTTCAGAGTCGCCAAAGACGGTTAGATTTTGAATGTTCATATCCAAAGATTTTCTAAGACCTTGCAGTAAAGCCTCATATTCTGCAGTATTGTTAGTACATTCAAATTCCAACCTACATGCTATCAATGTTTTATTACCTGCCGGATCGATAATGACGTAGCCTGCCCCAGCTCCTTCTTTGGATTTTGACCCGTCGAAATACAGAGACCAAATTTGATTTGCATCGGGTACATGAGGTTGTTGCGTAGAAGCTGTTGGCTGCGTATATGCTACAATATCAGACTGTTGTTCTGGATTGATGATAGTTGAAGCCTCGACCATGAAGTTACCGAAGAAGGTGTCCATCCCTTGCACTTCAGGCGAATCACCAGAAGGTGTGTATGGTTCATTGGGATCATTCAAATCTGTAACTGTGAACTTAAGGTAGTGCTCACGATTTACTTTGATTTTATTAGGCTTACCATTTTTTGGAAGCCATAGATGAGACCAATCTGTCGCGAAATAACCATGTAGTTGCTCCGACCAGTCCCTGCTCAAAAACAGACCATACACTTCTGGAATGTCCACAACAATTATATCAATAACTTGATGAACCTTGGGGTTAGACAATAACCTAATAAGTACATTCTTAAGTTTGCCTATAACTTTGACATTTGTTCGATCAAGTTGTATGATTTTTAAAGTCGAGGGTTCAACTTCAGCGTTTATCTTTTGGAAAATAGACCATGGCATCACATTGGATGACGCCCTTGAGTCTACCATACAATTGTGCACGTTTCTATTGAAGATCTCGAAAGTTAAGAGGAAAGGAGTACATTCTTGCAAGTACTAAGAGTAGTATCTTGTGGCTTCTTACTCGCAGTGTCTAAAGCTACTTTATCTACATTATTTACATTATTTACATTACTTACAGGAAGGCTTCCTTTATCTTGAGGATCAAGATTATTTTTAGTGGAAGTCTTCTGAGGGACTCTGCTTTGCACAACCTTGTTACTATTGGAATTACTATTCTTGCCATTCTCTGAAATATTTTGCAACATTTTTTGTAACAAAAATGGAAACTTCAACAACTCATAAATAGAAATGTTAGCCCTTAAATTTTTAAGATCTTCTACAACATCATAATCTAGGTTAGGGCTCACATTATTCTGTTTAGGTTCGGCTGATTTAGATTTCTTTGGAGGCGAAGTTGTGGTATTTTCGGAAGAAGGTTAATTTGCTTCCTTACTCCTAGTGTTATAAGGATGAACTGTCTCGAAGTTAGCTTGGAAGATGCTATCCGAGAAGTGTCCGAAAATGTTTGGAGAAGACTCTTCTTCTTGAATTGTATCTTGTTCAACTACCTCCTCAGGAATCTCAGGAGGCATCAAGTTATCTTGGGCTTCTAGAATTGTTGAAGGGCACATTGCAAACTTTCTAGATTTAGGCCTTCCGTGGTTGGGTTTGGTCGGTTGGTAGGAAAGGGCTTCCGGAATGGGGGTTTGTAGGGTCCTTTGCTCGAGGAAGTTTCTCCAGTCGACCTTTCTAAGTCTATTACTTGATTAGAAATTTTTTGAACAACTTTGGTTAAATTTTCCAAATCCGAGTTTTCAGGTTGTATTTTACTTTGAGTGGGTCTGGGGAGTATTTCAATCTTCTTTTTGGAAGAAGAGCTAGTCTCAGTTTCGTTGTTAGAAGAGTCTTTAAGACTAAGTATGTCTTTTTCGATCTGGATGGCCTCCTCAAAGGCCTCTAACAATGTGGATTTCTTGGATCATTTAACCCAAATAGCTATACTCTGATGCAAAGCTTTAGTGTAGTAAGCTATTATAAGACTCTCAGCAGGCATAGAATCTACAGGGATTCAGTTTTTGAGTGTCAAGAACCTTTGATTAAAATCTTTAACATTTTATTTTGGGTTCATTTTTAGGCTCAAAAGATCCATGACTAGGACTTCTGGAGGCTTACCATCTCCAAACTTTTCCAAAAAGCATGACTCAAACTTTTCCCAAGACACGATGGTATGGGGTTGTTGGGAAAAGTACCATGTGGATGCATTACCCTCAAAGGTATACGGGAACAACCTATAGACAACATCTTCATGTTCAACATTGCGGAGTCTTATGGCTAACATAAATTTTTTAATATGATCTTCAGCTATCTGTTTTGAGTCAGGATCAAACTTGGGAAGCCATTTCTCCAGGTGCTTAGGTAGAGGATGCTGAGCTCCAGGTACAGCTACGACATCCTGGTCCAACTAGGGTCTAGCAGGGTTGTTCTGATTTTCCATTGGGGTAGTGGGTGTGGAAGGCTAAGAAGGGGAATTGCCTTCATCAGAGGAATCTCCTCCAGAAGAGGAAGGAGATGATGGAGGTGGTAAAGGAGGTATCCCATATCCTCCTGCAATAGGATTTAGGTTTGGATCTGTAGGATTCACAGTGAGGTTAGTGTCACCTAATTGTTCTTTGATATCAAAGAAATCCAAAGGTTGGCCCCACGAATGGTTTGGTTGCCTCAAACGGGCTAAGGCACTATGTTTTTTTATAAGAGATTGGTGGACACTCTCTTGTATGTCACCACCTGTAGGATTAGGGGTTGTTGGGTCAACTGTGATCTATGGATTGTCGGTTGAAGTAGTTGTTGTTTGAAGGGGAATATTATCATGTGAACGGCTTCTAGTCACTATAGGTGAGCGATTAGGGAGTGGAGGAGTCTTGCGACCACCTCATGCCATTAATTAAGTTCAGGCCCTCCTTCTAGTGCCATTTGTTGACGGGCAAAATCGACCGTCCATCAACTGAGAGAGTGGAAACGATCCGGGGTTGTCTAATAACCCAAGCCATTTGGGATGAACCACCCTGACGGGTTTAGTGACTCCGTTAGCTGATCTAAGGTCCTAAAAAAGCAAAAGAAAACTAATCTAACTAAAAACAAATAAACAAACTAATAAACTAATCTAACTAAAACTAACTATTAACTAAAACTGATTACTAAAACAAACTAAACTATAACTCATTACTCAACTAAACTAATCTAACTATTCTATATATACAATCTACCATCTACTACTATACTAACTATAATTAATTAAATATCTAAATACTAACATAAATAAATCTTATCTACAAAATATACAATATCTACAATTTACATATTTAGATAAAACCTGAAAAAATCATTTGCATTCTGCCCTAAGACAGAGAGAGATATTTTTTGTTGATTTTATAATTTTATGAACAGAAATAAAACAAAAAATTAACTAAACTAAATCACTAATATACTAATTCTAACTACTAATCTAAACTAAACATATATCTAACTAAACTACTAATACATATACTAAACAAATAAATAACAAACTGACCTGGAAACGCTCCAGAGTTGTCCTGTGTATGATGACTGTTTTAGCAGATCGGAGGAAGGAAACTCGCACCGAATTACCATAAGCTTCTCGTAAATGATAGTTGCAGTGCTCTTCAAGTTTGTTTACAGGAAAAACAAGACATAAAAATCACAACAATCATATAATTTATAAATCTCCACAATAGATAAACCTGTATGCAAAGACTTATAAAAAATAATTCAATTGATGAAGAAGAGAAATCTGTCAATCACGAACTGAATCAAGTAATTGCTATGTTTTTAAGTTAGTGAAAGAAATCAGGCATTTATAACATTAATTCAATCATATCATTTTGCAAAAGACTATGATAGCTAAAGTAGTCACTAATCAAATGCAAATTGATAAACATAAACATGAAACAAAAGATTGATATTATGAAAGCTAAAGCTGTAGCAGAACATCAACTTGTGTCTCCGTTTGTATTAAAATTCCATAGCCTGCTTCTCCCACAAGTGAGGATGCCCCTTATTACAAAAATAATAAGTATTTATAAGTTTTTCCACAGGGTAAAACCTCCCTGTGGAAGTTATCAAACTTGTTTACATAAAATTTGGGAAGATCTCCCAAGTTCAACTAAACTAAGACACTACAATAAAACTAAATACACAAATATCCCCTAGACTGTCCATCATATCCCTTGCAATTTGAATTTTCCTGAAAAGGACCAGAAATAGACAAGTTAGAAGGATCTTTTATTAATAATATGATAAAAAATCTAATCCTATAGACTAGCTATAGAATCCTCTGATTTTGTAGCTGGTCTAAAATAAGACACAGAATCAATATTAAAATTAATTGAAAATCTTTTAAAGAATCCAATTTAATTAACCTCCAATCACTATTTGAAAATGAATAATTTAATTTAAAATTATTATACCATTTGAAATCAAAGAGGATCAAAATCATTCAACCAAATACAGAGATCAATGTACTCCGTTTCTTTAGTTACCACAAAGTCGGGTGATAAAATCATATGTAACAGAAATGAAATCGTTTCATATCCAATCAAAATCAACATAATCAAAACAAATTGTAAGCACTGTTATGTCGCCTTGTCAACAGGAGATACGATCACAGCCAAACAAGATCATTTACAATTCGTTGTAACTATATTGTCATAGCAATCAATTTCATGTCACGAGCAAACTAACTCGAAACTGGCACGCAAATCCATTCAAATAAAATCGTAATAGGATCGATTGACCGGTAACAGAGTTCGTAATTTGTTATTGCAAATTGGGCAATCAAGATCGATTGACTCTAAACAACATCGTTCCATTTAAACAAATTATAACTGGATCTAGTAAAGATAACACAATCAATCGATTCATTTTGCAAATTTAAAATCAAACAGAGCAGTATCTCTGATACAAATCTAGCAAGAGAATCGAACAACTGGATTTTAACATTATCATTGAAAATCATAATCGTTCCATGATTCGGCCATGAACATTATTCGCACAGACTTAAATGAACGTATCGTTTTCATAAAAAACAGAGTCATTTTTCCCAACTTGGAAACGATCAGATCTAGAACATTATACGACACAACATCGTAACAACCAAATTCATTGAAATCATTCGCCAATCATAGCACATGAACCATAACGAAATCAGATCCAATCATAATTGTATTCTAAATTGAGTTTGAAAACTTCCTATTCGGAGTGGATACAAAATGAATTGAATTGAAAAAAAACCATTAATTTCATTACTTCAATCAGACAAACTTAGCAAATCAAATCCAAACGAAAACCATTCAAATCCAATAAAAATCTATCGATAGCTATGCTAGGAATGATCAAATCATATATCAAATCGAAATTCCTTTTATTTTTAGCAAAACGAAACAATGTACAGGATGATCACCGAATGACAAAGGCATTTGAAATATAACAGAGCTATTCAAAATATAAACAGAGCTGTTCGAAGATCAAATTTCAATCACTCTATTACTCATGGTCACTCACAAAACTGAAACGATATCGAAAATCATACCTGTACAGAGACAAGACGGCTTGATTATGCCAATTTGGAGTTAACAACGGCTGTGGCTGATTCAACATTTTTGAAAAGGATGGAGCCGGTTGTCTTTTGCTTCTTATCAGTTGCCTGGAGTTGGTTTCTTTGACTGGTCAATACTGCAATTCGATCTTCCAGCGATTGAATTTTCGATTGGAGTATAGGAACGTCAATGTAGTATCGTTCCAGCCATGATTCACATTGGTCACAGGAAGACTGTGTGGGGTTTGAAAGAGCAGGCGAGGGTTTGATCACATTGTTGAGGGTTTCGTTAGGCAGTTTAATCCCCGGGTAATTGGGATCATTCCTTAGGCAGGGGGGAAGATTTGACACAAAATCGTAAGGTCGCTCAGGACATAAGCCCTGTGAGTAGGGGTACTCGCTGGCTAGAAAACGTTCAACGTATGAATCCGAATCCTCACTTAGGACAATAGGGTTTGACTTGGCAGAGGGTTTAGGTTTGTTTCTATCCATCCTTGAAATCAAACGAGCGTTCTTTTTACCCCTGGCATTAGTTGTAGGGTTTTCCTTGGGCTTTTCACTCACAGGCTTCTTAACAGCTTCAACATTCTCAGTTCCAATGTCTGGTGAGTCAATAGGAGGGTTGGCCAAAGGTTTAGGCAGTAGGAAATGGAAGGGCACAGGCGGCTCGACCTTGGCTTCACTCACTACAGGTTTATCAACCTGGACAGGGACTGTGTCATTGAAACCATTTCGGGTGATGAAAGCCCTCCAACTATCACCGTGCAAGCTCAAATGATGAACAACGATAAGATTAATAAGCCCATGGTGGAATAGGTTGTTGTTAGCCTTCTGTCGTTTAAACCTTTTTGACATTTTATATAGGCTGCGATGAAAATAAAAGGGCATATTCAATGAGTATCCCATAAAACTCATTAACAAACGCGGGTGGTAGAGGAAAATGAGTCTGTATCGACCTTCATAGGTCACGAACTGTTTGACTATCATCAAAGTATCGTGCCATCGTGGTTTCAGTGCAGAGATGGGCATACCTCTGTCACAAGAAGTGACTTTGCACGAGAGGAACATCAGTGTCCATGGCACCTCCTTGACCTTACAATTCTTAAACCAACGCTGTCCCGAGGCAGGCAACCCTATAGCAGAATTGATAAATTTCTCATCAATTTCCAACTGTATGTCGCCCACCTTAGCTCTACAGCCATTTAAAGTCATGGCAAACTGTCGTGCCACACAGAGGTTAAAACCCTCAAATCGTTGCATGAAGGTGAGCCATCCATTATTGTCCAAGTCTTTGCAAGCATTGTCAAACATTAACAGGGCTTGGTTTTCATTTGGCTCGATTCGCACAATTGGTGACATGGATTCGAGCACATGGTAAGCCGAGGGTTTGGATCATAACCACACAGGAGCAGAGCTACCCGAGCTAACAGAAGTCAACGAGGAAAGGGATAGGCATAAATGCCATCGCGCAAAGGTGGTGGAGCTTATCTCTGCCATGCAAAATAGTAATTTCCAAAGTACAACTGCCGATTTACATAGCTGTTCAATCCATTATAATAGTTTAACAATCAAGTCATTTGCCAAACCAATAAAATCAATGTATAAACCAATGCGCGCAAATGTTATGCCATAGTTTTAAACACCCGACATATAAATCAAAACCCAAAATCAACTATGCGCCAATGTATCAACTCATATAATCAATAGTTTAACCAATATGTCAATGGACATTCATATAATCAACAAGCCAATAGTTATAAAAACACAAATATAGGCATTATATTGAAAAGATATATATGAAAGATTTAACTATAACCCCTATGTATTTTCATGAAACCAAAGGTCAAGTAGTTCAAATAACATGTAAATCCAAATGCCAATGCATTACAAACTCAATGAAACCAAGTCACACAATCAATATAAGAACGTCCAATGAGAATAGTTCAAAAGTTCTGCCAGCTATATAAATAAAAGGTAAGCGCAATAGGCATATCGACAAGAATAGCGACAGTTCGAATAATGATTCCAATGCGACTTCGAAAGATTAAGTTTTCATGCTTACAGTCATGAAAACAAAATGAAGGTAAATGTGTAAATGTCGAAAAAATAAAAGTGTCGTTTATTTAAAAATAGCGATGAAAAATTGATGTTTGCAAAACATAGGTGTAGGCAGCTTATTAGACAATGGAAAAAGTGAATTGGCTGCGAACACAATGGAACCATTTGTTGGCATAGGGGAAGACGAAGGGTTCAGTTTTAACAATGCACCAACAATCCCTAACTACTGTCCTTTTCGGCAACACCTGCAAAGCAAATGCAGTCTCACCCAAAGTAACTATAGGGTGTTGCAGGACACAAGTGTCTACAACCAGAGGAAATGCAAAGAGGATCCAGGGAAACACTCTCACACAGATCTAGTTATTCTTATCTTTCTTAAGCCTACTGCATGAACTATATCTCATATCTAACATAATATTGCATTAACAGTATATCATAGATCAGAAGAATGCAACATCAATTGCACACAACACAAATATATACGTGGTTCACCCTCTCCCTAGGGCTACGTCCACAAAATTGTGCTTTATAATATATTAGATAAAAGCATACCATTCTATATGCACTCTTATCTTGCATATCTCTCTCTTTCTTTCTCTTCTCCCCTTGCTGAAGATCTTACAACACATACTTCTCTCACCACACAATACTTCTCTCTCAGCAATAACAACAATCACTCCTCATACATAATTTTGATCCTATCCCAGGTCCTCTTGACCTTAATTTATACATTATAATGACTCTCGGACAACCTTAGGCCAAAACCTAGGTGTCAAAACCCTAAATACCAAAACCCTAGGTGTCTAAAAACCTAGGTTAACTTGACCCGCATTTTTAGGGCGTCGCTATCCTGTCTTTCCTTATTTCTTGCAAGGTGCTCCAAAGCATCCATTGGTGGATTTTTTTTCTTACCGAGTCATCCACGATCCATCTTCCTTGTTGATCTGTCTTGCTTGATCTCCCCATCTGACGACTTGCTTTCTCTTACTTTGCTCCGTCTTTTCTTCTCTTTTTCCCACTTCGACCCAATCTTAGTCAACTTTTTTTCCGTGCAGTTCACACTTCATGCTTCTTTCCTTAATATTCACAACCCTCCATAACCAAGGGCCAACAATATTTCTTGGATTTATAGCTCCATTACTCTTTCTTGATTTTGTTGAATGACTTCGGAAAGCTTCCCCACTTGCATCTCATTTGACTCTGGTTCCTCTTGTGCCAAGCCTGACATAGAGAAAAGTGCTCTAGTTACTTCCTCTTTGACCACAGTCTTCTATGCAAGAAGATGGTCTTTTTATTTCTACATATTCTCTTTGTCCTCCTCTAACATTGCCCTAATTTCATCTTTCTCCTATTGCACAACTCAAAGTTTTTCTAAGGCCTCTTCCTTTTCTTGCTTCATGGATTATGTAGCCTGTTCCTTTTCTTCTTGGGCTCGACGAAGTCGAGCCTGTTTCGCATCTGGTAACCTTCACAATTGGGTGGGCTCATCCCCCAATTATACACTTTCTATTGAAGATGGTGTAGTAGGCATTGTGCGGCTCAAATGGATAACCTGTTGGATGTCCTTGAGCTCCTTCTTTATTCTGTCATACATTGAATCTTTCTTTTCTCCCTATCTTTGCAAAATGTCTTCTGAACTGTCCTCTACGGCTGTGATGATGAGATCAATATCATCCAATGTAATCACATTCTTCGACTAAGGCTTGTTGGCATGGGCCTTCTTTTGGTCGAAGGTTTCTCCGGGGAAACCTTCCTCTTCTGTGATGCTTCTGCTGTGGTGAGGGGATCCTTCGGCAGTGTAGCTTCGCCTTTGTCTTTCTTTTCTTCATCTTCACCTCCTTCCTCTTGGTTCACTTCGTCTCCTCCTTCTCTTTCAGGTGAGTCAATCCTACCTTCATTTGATGGGTTGTCCTCCTCATCATTTTTTATGTCTTGGACTTCGTTCTTTTTTTTCTTTTTCTTTCCATTTCTTTGTTCGTCATACTCAATATGGGTGACCAAAGGAATTTCGATGATTTCGAGGTCAGAGAGTTCTGCATCTTCGACCTATACAAGGAATTTTGCTGGCCATTCCTTAGTGATATCTTCCATGTCTTCATCGGTCGATTTATAATAGGACTGTAGCTCCTTACTTTTATCCCTGCGTGTGGTGATGTAGATGAAGTGTCGGTCTATGCAGAACTTTGCTAGCATATTGTTCTGATGGAGTGTATTTGGTGTCATTCTGGGGAATGATTCAATGGAGAACTTCAGTTGTAAGTAGTAAACATGGAAGACAAAGTTTGACTGCCACTGCTTCGCCATATCGTTTGTATACGAAAAGGTAGTGAATCTTGCGACCAATGGTTCTGATGGATCAAATTTTGGGAAGGCTTCTCCTTCCAGCATTTTCCAAGTGACAAATGTGATCAAAATCAGTAACCAAGTGAAATTAAATTCATATCTTTGGTCCTGCACTTTGCGATAGTCTTTCTCCAACTTGTTGATGAGGTAGCTCACCCAATTCATCTGCATTCCTTCGACACACTTCCCTGCAAGGTCGACTACGAACCCCGTGACCTGTGTCATGCGATTCTTTCTGACAATCTTGCCACTGATAAGCTGACAAGCTAGGCGTACTATGCCATCCTAGATGGAGGCTACCTTGTAGCCTCTCTTCCCCTTCTCTACATCTCCATAGGCTTCCTTTATTCGCTATGCCAAGGAGCGATCTAACATCTTCCCTGGGAAGAATTGGTGAGGGTCCGGTCCCTACATGCTTCATCCAGTGATCAAGTGGATCAACATTAGATCCACAGTCGCACACCTATCAATCCATAGATACACTCCATGATAACATGATAGGAGGAGTTTAACACAAGCGTTAAACCTCCTGATGTCGTCTGAAGTGGGGGATATTTATCACGTTCAAGATCGTGGAGTGTGCAAGCTCCTTAATCCATGACTGGGGAACTATCTTGGTATTCTTCCCAATTGTCTTCATCAAGTACCTATGCAATGCAAGCATCGTATAGTTCTTTCAATCTCCAAGGTTGAAGTTGCTAATATTGAGAGATGGGATCAGTCCCAACTAGGGTCCAACTGTGTGTATCCCCTTCAAGAGGTACATAGTGATGAGCATGTACTCAAATTCACGTGGGAAACTATCATGGCTAACTACACCAGCCAAAGGTGGGGTGTATTCAGGCAAGACCGACGGGATCTACTTCACGTTAGCTAAATCATCCCGGTGTTTGCTTCTTTTATCAATCACGGTTTGGCTAGATCGTTGTCCGATCGAGGGGGATGCTTGAAATATGCCTGTCAACGATGCCTATATTCCTACAAACATGAATTTCTCAGCCACAAGGTCTATCAAAATCTCCTCTACAGAGTTCTCTAGCGCACTATGCTCGCTCAACATTCACACATGTAATCAAGGAGATTGGGTAGGCGAACAGACAAACATGCTAATCAAATGGACGACAAGGCCTATACAACACAGTACGGTATGCAATCAATTCTCTGTTAGCTCGAATATCTCATTTTGTAAAAAGTGGTCTTGGCGCAACATCTGACAGATTAAATAAGCAATGTCATAATAGATTCATCCAACAGGTATGAATGTGTCAATCAATACAAATCCATCAATTATGGTGTGGTCTAAATGGTCTAATGGTGATGTTTCCGTCAATAAATTTGTTTCTATTCATTTCAGAGCGTCATTCTGACAATCGTGACACCTCCAACAGTCATATAGCTTCACCTTGGTGAAGTCCCATTCTGCATGGTTCTGCTATTCTAGCGAGGTTCAAGTTCTGCAAGCCTACCTTCTGCGAAGTCTTCTCTAGAACTTCCTACAGTTTTTCTAACTTTTCTTTCTTCTTACTGAGCTTTCAGGTCTTCTTTCCTGTGATTTGAGTCTCTGGATTCCTCTTTCCATTCTTATTCTTACTTTCTCTTAGCATAGTAACTTCACACTGTTGAGGGTCTTCCAAAGGGTTCAAAGGTAATACCTCTTCTATTACTATTTCCGGGGTGAATGCACTTCTTTCCTGCATGGACAGGTCATTTGAGCCTTCTTGTGTTCTTTCAACTTCGACAGATAATTCTCTGGCCCTTTTTTGCTTCGACTTGTCCTCTTTTTCTTCTATTAGTCACACTATTTTTCTGGCTATGAAGTCCCTTAATTCTTGTTTTTTTTTTTCTGTAGCTTTCTCCTTTGCTTTACTTCTGATCTGGTCCTTCTCAATCCAATTCTTTCCTAACAAAAGTGAAAAATGGGTGTTGTTCTCAACAAACATAATGACTTTGAATTCTTCTTCGGTTGATGTTTCATGAGCAATCATAGGTATATTAGTAACTCTTCCACATAGGGTTATAATATTTCCTTTAAACAATCACATCCTCTCCAATGAAGGTATCATAGCAGGCTTTCCCAAAATTTCCCAAGTGCTTTCTTTCATGATGTTCACATGTGTTTCTTCATCCAATACACAGTCTATGTCGAAGTCTCCTATCTTCTTTCTATGCACGACTTATCTTTTAAGATCTTTGGTAAATTGATATCTCTATGATCATTCAATGTTTCTTTCAGCTGTAATAACATAGTCTCTAATTCTTTCTAGTTTTCTAACATATCCTTAGTTCCTTGACCTTCTTCATAGTTTTCTTGTCTCGTGTTCATCTTTTCAACTTTGGAAAACATTCTAAGGATATCCTCAACTTTTTGAACAATAGATTTACAACAAAGACAAATAGGACCTATATCAGGGAATTCCTTAGCAAGATGTCTCGATATTTTGCAATTATAACACAATGTCAATCCTCTCTTTCTTTTAAATGGTCCCCAACCTTTCCTATACTATGCACTAGGATCACAGTGATGGACCTGCAATCTATTAAAATTATTTCTAGGTTCCTACATCCACTTGTTAGTTCAAAAATTCATCCTATGCATAGGAATAACATATCTTTCTCTATTTCTATCAAATTTATTCGGATCAATTCTTTTTTCTAGTTATGCCCTAGTTTTCAAACTAGGACAAAATCTATCAAACATGTCTAGATTCATAATTTCAAAGAAAAAATTTCCACTTATCTTACCTTTATCAGAGCACAAAGATTTAAGATCTTACCTCTTTTCTTCAGAACCAGTTCCTTTCTTAGCACAAAGCTTCACAAGTCATGTATAATACTATACACTACAACAACAGATCTACAAACAGAGATTTCTCTTTTCTTTAGTTCCCAACAATCACAGTTTCAGGTCCCGACAACAGAACCATTTTTTGGCACAGGGGCAGATGCAGGTTTCAATGCTTCAACAATGCACCAACAAGACCCTAACTATCGGCCCTTTCGGAAACACCTGCAAAGCAGATGAAGTCTCACCCGAGGTAGAGGTAGGAGGGGTTGTAGTACTCAAGTGTCTACAACCTAGCTGGGACACAGGTATGTGATCACAACACTTAACAGAGCACATAGCTAATCAATATGCATTAGTTCTTAACTCCCATTCACATCGCAGATTAAACCCTAAAATACAGAACATCGCAGTAGTGACCAGATCACACACTTCCAATGGCTTGGAACATAGCATTAACTTAGATCTAGAATTCATTTACCAAACTAAGCATCCATACATCTATCTTACATATATAAAGATCAATACACTAAGCAAATAAACACATAAAAAACATAAAAAACATTGCACAAAGCACATCAACACAGGATATATGTGGTTCACCCTAGTGTGGGGCTACACCCACCAACTTCTTCTTCTTCTTTATTAGCCTTGTTCAATCTTTTAAAACCATCTTCTACTGTGCACAAAGCCATAGAGCCCAATTCCGCAGAGGAGGGGAGATCTATGTGCATCCCGCCAGATCCTCCTTCTTAGAATTAGGTTAAGACACAGAGCCAACTCCTTATTAGCACAAAGCCTCTTCCAATCACTTGCACTTAGCTAGAACTTTACATATTCTTGCACAAAGCCAACTTGGACCAACTTCTGTCTAAGACATATCTACTTATTTATAAATTACAAAAAGGCCTAAACATGGGGAAACCCATGGGCCGACATCCCATACTCGTTACATAAAACCTAAAATCCCAAAAATCCCGCAAAACAAGTGAGATCCCATGATGTCCGCTTCGCCTGGGCGCTCCATCTTCGACCAGCCTATCGAAGTCCCAAAACTGGTCAAACACGACCAATATTCTCTCAAAACTTGGTCGAGGGCCAACAATCTCATAATTATTTTTCCTTCCTTCCATTGAGATTGTTTTGGAGTTTCCATGAACCTTGAAATCAGACTCACTCCATATATAATATCAGGCCTTGTTGCAATCAGATACATAAGGTTGCCTACCAACATTTCAAACAGAGTTGGATCCACTTTAGATCATTCATATTCCTTGCTTAACTTCAACCTTGTTATGACAGGTGTTGGGGCTGCTTTGGAATTTATCATGTTGAATCTTTGCAAGATTTCATGTGCATATTTAGATTGTGAAATAAATATACCCGCTTTGGATTGGTGAACTTCAATAACCAAAAAATATCTCATAAGCCCCAAATCAGTCATTTCAAATTCATCCTTCATGACTAACTTAAATTCTTCTATGCCAAATTCACCTGTAAAAATCAAATCATCTACATTTAAGAAAACAATTAACATATTATCTTGATGATTGGATTTGATGTACAGAGTTGGCTCACAATCACTTCTTTCATTCTGAGTGAGGTAGCTAGAATCTATATGGTTGTACCAAGCTCTGGGAGATTTCTTTAATCCATACAATGCCTTATTTAATATGTATACTTTGTTCTCTTGTCCTGGAATCTCATACCCTTGTGGATGTTGCACATATACTTCTTCTTCTAAATGTCCATTGAAAATTTTTGACTTTACATCCATTGGATGAACATGCCATTTATTCTGTGCAAAAATGGCTAACACAATTATGGTTGTGTCCATGCAAACAAGTGGTGAAAATGTTTCATTGAAATATATTCCAGGTTGTTGTGTGAAACCCCTTGCAACTAACCTTGCCTTGTTCTTCTGCACATTTCCATTTGCATCTTTCTTGGTTTTATAAATCCACTTGACACTTATCACATCTTTATCTTCAAGTACATATACCAATTTCCATGTCTGATTATTCTCTATGCATTCAATTTCTTCATCCATGGCTTGTGCCCATACATCATCTTTGACATATTCTTCAAAAGTTAATGGATCATCTATTTGTGAAAACAGAGAAAAGCCTAAAAATGAATTTGATGTATCAACATTGTATATGTTGCACATACTTCTTGTGTTTCTTAGTAACATACTTGCTAATGTTGGATCTGGAGATGTAGAACTACTCGGAATGCTTACTAGAGTTTGATGTGCTCTAGGTGTGGACTATGCACCTTCAGATCTCACTGGATTAGTTTGTGCTGCAATTTGTGTCGTAGCTCAAGGAGTGGAAGGAACTACGCTCTGACTTGTACTTGGTGTTTGAACCAATTCTCCTTCCATGTCATCATGTGCGATACCATCAATAATTTTAACTATCCTTTTTATGCTTCCATCATATGCTTCATTATCCACAAATTGAACATCGTGATTGATTATGATTTTTCTTGCAATAGGATCATACAACTTGTACGCTTTTGTATCTTCAGATACACAAAAAATATACATTTTTGTCCTTTTTTGTCTAACTTCTTTCTCAACTCATATGGAACATATGTGTATGCGACATAACCAAAACAATTTAAGTGTGCAACATTATGCTTC
This sequence comes from Picea engelmannii, assembly GCA_009831015.1. Lineage (NCBI taxonomy): Eukaryota > Viridiplantae > Streptophyta > Pinopsida > Pinales > Pinaceae > Picea > Picea engelmannii. The sequence continues at coordinate 434,472 of ML781808.1, forward strand.
ATACATGTCTAGGCTTATTGAGGAACTTTGTTTGTCACACCCTTTGTCGAACATTTGTTCATGATGTACAATGCAGTTGCTACTGCCTCAACCCAATACTCATTCGACAAATGTTCGACTACCAACACACTGTGCGCCATTTCCATGATATTTCGATTCTTCCTTTATGCGACACCATTCTATTGTGGTGTGTACCGGGTGGTAAATTTCCTGTTAATGCCATGAACTTTAGAAAATTTATGAAAATCCCTTTAAACATATTCACCACCTCTATCGGTTCTTAAAACCTTGATGTAGTAACCACTTTGCTTCTCCATAAGTGATTTGAGTTATTGAAAACAAACAAATGCATCATATTTAGGTTTCAGAAAATAAATACATGTTTTTCTTGATAAATCATCAATGAATGTAAGAAGGTAGGTACTACCTCCTATAGATGGTGTTTGCATTCGCCATAGATATCTGAATGTACAATTTCCAAAGGAGATTTTTCTCTATATGACTTGCCAACTGGAAATGACTCTCTGTGCTGCTTTCCAAAAATGCATTCTTTACATATTCTTTCTAGATTTTCAATTAATGGAAAACCTTTCACCATATTAGTTGTATGTAGCAAATTCAAACCTCCAAATTTTAAGTGTCCAAATATGAAATTCCACAGCCAGGAATCATCCTACACTTCAGATTGAAATGTTACTTGTAACTCCATGCCACTATATTCTTCCTTCTTAGAACTACGTGCACTAACTTTTCTTTCCTTGGAACAATGCACACTTTATTCTTTGCTTTCTTATTTAAATGCAGTGTCAGAGTGCTCATATTTTTTTTCATAGATATATTGCGATGTTTTTCTCTTCATGGTTGGATTTAATCTTAATGGAAACATTATGTTGCTTGTCATCTAAATTCTTACAATAAGTTGATTCTTTGGATATCTATCCAAAATCACACAGTGATTATATTCCATGTAGATTATGTACTCTTTTTGTAACAATTGTCCTCTACTCATCAAATTATGTTTTAGACCAACAACACAATATTCATTAGGCATGCCCTTTTCTTCTCCTTGTTTAGTTAAAATGTTAAAACTGCCTTTACCCAAGACAGTGACTTGGCTATATGTTCCAAGTGTAACTTTAGTTTGGACTGACTTATCCAAACTAGAAAACAATTCTAAGTTTCCTACCATGTAATTACTGCAGCCTAAATCTAAATACCATATGTCACATGGACTTTCTTGAGAAACATTGCATTCAACTGGTGAGACTGTAGGAATTGCTTCAATGCATGCCATAAGCATAGGATTGGATGGAGTGTTTGTTTTGTTTGATTGATCTTGACCTTGCTTGTTCTGATTGTAGTGTCTCTTCCTGTATTCATATGCATAATGTCCATACATTTTACATTAATAGCACTGAATCTTTCATTTATCAGATCATTGACCACTTGACTGAATGGTATTTTGATTTCGACCTCTACCACCAGTATTTACAGGACTGCTATTGCGTTCACCTTTGGTAGAACTCCTTCCTCTTCCTCTAGATTTTTATCTCCCCCTTCCTCTTCCAAAACTTATAGATGACTTCACGGAAAATGCATTTTCTAATGACATATTTGATCTATTCAATATATGTTCATGATTAATGAGGGAGGCTTGCAACTCATCTAGACTGAATTGACTCTGATGTTTGTTTTTTTCTAAAGTCACAATAAGAGGATCAAACTTAGGAGTGAGACTCCTAATTACCTTCTCAACAAATTTTATATCCTCTATGTTTTCTCCATGAGATTTAATATGATTTATCAGGCCAATAACATGGGTGTAAAAAGCTTCTACTGAATATGTGTCTTTCATTGACAGAGTTTCAAAATCTTTTCTAATAATTTTTGATTTTGAAGTCTTGACTTTATACATACCTTGATAATAAGTTTGTAATATGCCCCATGCTTTCTTGACTTTCTTTGTTGATGCTACTCTTGGGAGTATGCTCCCATGCATTGCTTGATGTATGTAAAACATTGTCTTTCCATCATTCTTTATTTGATCCTTTAAAGCATCATTCTGAGCTTGTGCGAGGGAATTGTATGTTGCCTGATTTTTTCGTTCCACATAGCCATTTAAAACTAGCTCCCATACATCTTGTCCCCAAAATAGTGCCTTCATGGTCAAGGACCATAACTCATAATTTTTTCCTGTAAAAGTGGGAGGTTGCATATTTGAAGTAGAAGCCATGATTTCGCCTTACAACATAGTTGTTTCTCTTGAAATCTACTATGATAAGACTTGCTCTGATACCGGATATTGGATCTATGGGGCAGAGATTTCTCTCAGTGCAGTGAAAATGAAAATACTGTGAAGCTAAATTCTTCGTCACTGAGCTCTCATGATTTACTGTGCATTTTCTAGACTGTACGATATACTATGCATTGTGATGATAACACTTAATAAAGCAATTTATGAAATATTGTGCTACTCAAGCACATAAAATCATATGTATGCTTTCAGTGCAGATTCAAGAACATGTGAACTTACTTAAGATTGTTCACAAAATAGAGAGAATATGTATTCAAGGTTTTTGAACACTACAAAACTCAGGAATATACAACTACACAAATACTTAATATATTATCAACTTGAATGTTGTGCACTGTTATAGAGTACAAAACTATGTCGAGCTTCAGCTCTGACAACTTCTGTAAATTTACAAAAACTTAGAGCTTGTGCTCTCAAACTTCTCGACTACTTTCACAGTTGTTGTTGCTTCTAACTATCAACTAACTCTCTCTCTATATCTGTGTATCTGTATATCGACTACCTACAGACTCGAACATATAAAGATGAGGATAAAGACTTCCTATAGAAGTGAACTGACTCAAACATTTAAGACAACAATAAATATGACTGACTCTATCTGCATAACAGAGCTCGAGAAAGATAAATATCAGCGCATTTAATAACGCTCCTGTTAAAACTCTTGCTTTCCATTTCTGACTAAGTAACACTCCTGCTTTTTGTAACAGACACAATTGACATAAGTGTAAATCTCACGACTTGTAATTAATATTTCCAACATCGACGAACAATAAAAACTTCAAGGAAACCAATCCTTCCCCAAGAGTAACATTTTTAAATGGAAATCTTTCCCTCTTTACCTCATGTCAACCAATTTTGGAAGGGATGACTTACCCCAAAACAAGTCAATGGATGAAGGGATGTGTTACAAAATACGACATTATTAGGAAAAGTATCTAAGGGATTCATTAAACCAAAAATACAAAATGTGTTTCATGTTTTATATTTAGCACATATTTACCTGGATAACTCATACGCATAGTGTGTGATGTTTGCATGTAACAAATTTATGTGGGCACGGGCCTCATTTTTGGCCTTCATTACTTCCTTGAGGGATTTCCTTACCCTTTCCTTGGCCTCATTTTTTTACTTCATTACTTCTTCCACTCAACCTTCAACTTCTTTCTTTTTCTGGACCGCATCGTCATATTGTTGTTGCAACTAATCCCTTTCATCCATTATTCACGTCAGCTCTTAGTGTGCTTCATCTCCTTGGATCTTAATCTCTTGCAATAGGTGTATTTACAAGTCTTGTAATATTTGTATCAACATCCTTGATACCACTATGTTTAGGTGTCCTAACGCGTTCACTTGTTCCTGTAATTCGGATGTTGGAAATTCAAGTGTGTTTGTCTCAATCTGGATTGTTTTGTGCCTAATTGATAACTGGATCAAGACCATATGCACACTCTTTGCTTCCTTCCATGTAATTATGGATGGTCCTCCCTCAGTCCTGCACGCTTTTGTTATGCTAGCTACTTTCAAGAGCTATTGGAGTGCTACCAACATATCCTACCTCTTTGTTTTTTCTCTTCTTGCTACCTGGTTGCTACCTCAATGACTTCCTCTATGACGTACCATACTTGGTATCCTGTGTGGTCCATATCATCATTGGTCAAAGTATAAACTAGGGTTTCTCTGTGCACTTTAGTCTTCTTGTGATCCCCTCCTGCTAGTTCCTTCCCCTTATCCTTTCGTTTTTCACCTATTGTTGGGACTGTCTGTTGAACTTTTGTTGTTGAAGGACCAGGCATATATCCTGCACCATTGTTCTAATCATTCCCCTTCTCCTATTCAGGTTATCCATCACTCTTATCCTGCTATTATTCCTCTTTTAGGTGCCTCATTTTATCTATTGGGGTTTTCCACCCATCTTCTGAATCATTCACAATTAGGCATGCGTCTTCCAATGTCAACCTATAGTTGGTTAGAAATCACTAGCGCACTAGGTCTTTATTTTCCTACAAATGCATGTAAGATGCGCAATGTATGCTCGATTAGATACATGATAGTATCAAAGAATACAGATAATGTGACATTAGTGTCCCATTTCCTTCTCTTGCAATTACTACAGCTGATACTTCATCCTTCAGACATTTGCACAGAAGATTGCATGCCAACACCTGTATTGCAAATCAAACATTGTCATCATTGATGTTTTTAACATCCAATCCCCTTTTCCCTCTAAAAGTGTGTAATTTTTCCTTCATTTCTTATGATAAGGCTCTCTCCCTTGCGTTGCTAAAAAAAATGGTCGGATCCTTGCCGAATTTTGGGAGCCCTATGATCTGCACAATCAATGCAGTACCAATTGACACTTGAGTGTCAAGACATAATGTCCCCCCATGGACATAGTTGAGCAGTATCTTCACAAAAGCATTGATTTCTAGTCTTCGTCCGAAGTGTTGGATCTCCATCAGGTTGAATATGCCCTATTTCTCCAATCTGGTTTACCACACCTATGTCTCCATCACTATTTTTCATGTTCCCAGTATGATCTTAACACAAAATTATTTCTCCTTGGCCATATCCAAAAATTTCTTCTCGCCGATGATATGATCCTTGAACTTGAGGCCGACAACCTTGCCAAGAATATCTCCTTCAATACTTACACTAGGTGAGACTAGTGATGTTACCAACAGGTATTTCCCATATGTTGGTACTTTGATTAGTAATGTGATATATTTCCTAGGTGGGATATAATCTTTGTAGAAACTGGCTTGTGAAGACGAAGCCAAAGCTCCAGGTATTTCCTCAACCTATGGTGAAACTACTTGTCGTTTTGACTTATTTCATGTCTCTATTGATGGTGCTCCAAATTTTGGCTGGTCCATTGTCTTGTGCGATAAATTCATTTACTTTCTATGTGGTTGTTATGTGGTAACTGTAATTTGGCTCTGAATCACTCAAGTTTTCTCTGGTTTGATCTAGTTGTCTCTCTCTTGCATGATGCTTAGTAACAATGATTTACGCTTAGTGACCCTCGAATTATTTTTTTCCTCCTTTCCTACTGTGCATGTCTCTTCACACCTTAACTCACTTGTCCAATCTGCCAACGTGGTTGATGAATGGTTAAATAAATTCAAATTTACTACCAAATATGTTGTATGATTTTTTCCTCATACTACCAATCTATCATTATTTTTGGCCTATTTTGTCATTTAATATTATATGATGTCTTTATGACCTATCATTACCCTATTATCACCATTGTTCTATGCTTTAATCCTTTTATCGGTCTTATCGGTTCCAATATGTGCAACACATTTGCTGCTTCACAATCTTTTTCTTCTATGTTATATTTTCTTAATTGGTGTAGTTATATCACAATGCACAGTGATCTTTCCTTCTGCACAATCTCCTATGCCTTGTACTCTATAATATTTTTTTTTTCTTTCTATATCTACTTTTTATTTGATTTTCTTCCTTTTTCTACTTTTTATTTGTTTTTGTGTGTTTTTCCTTACTACAATAGCACAACTATTATGATACATGTGGTCTAGTGTATCCCAGATTATTGTGCATATTTTGGGTCGTCTCTATATATTTTCATCCTACTTCCATTCACCATTCCTCCAAGGACTTCTCCATTCAAGGTTTCCAACTGTGCAACACCTATCTGTGTTACATGTTGAATAACATATGGTCCTAGCCAGTGCATTCTAAGCTTCCCTGGGTGCTACATAAATTCAGTGTCATAAAGTAATACTAAGTCTCCCACTTGAATTTTTTTATGTTTAATGTGTCTATCATGCCAAGTCTTCTCTCTTTCCTTTTAAACTTGTCGATGGAAACATGCAACAAACCAATTTTCCTCAAGTATTACTAACTGTGTCAATCTCTCCTATATTGTGCTAGAGTCCCATATACAATTGATCACATCAATGCACAATATAGGTAGAATAAAATCCATTGGCATCACTTTTTCTTTCCGATAGACCAACCTAAACGGTGTCTTCCCTGTCAACCTTTTAATTGTATTCCTATAATCCCATAACACTACATGAAGTCTTAAGTCCCAATCATCTCTCTATACATTGCATATTTTTGTCAAAGCATTCTCTAGTATTTTAGTTAAAGCTTCCACTATCCCATTGGCTTAAGGATGATATGAGGTAGTCTTTTGATGATGAATTTGAAACTCCTTAGTTAATGCTGCAATTGTATTATTCAGAAAGTGGGATCCTTGATCAGTGGTTAATATGCGTGGACAACCAAACCGTGTGACTACATTCTCAAATTAAAACCTCACAGCAATCTCTGTGATGCAATCTAGAACTGGTGTTGCTTATGCCCATCTTGTAAAGTACTTCATCGTAGTGATTGTGTACCTTGCCCCTGATATTATTTATTGTGGGTTGATTGGCCCTACAAATTCTATGGCCCATTTATCAAATACCTGCAAAGTAACATGTGGGTTTAAAGACATTTCATCCCTCCTGGATGTCTTTCCCACTCTTTAACATACATCACATGACTGGAAATATTCTTTTGCATCTTTATGAAGTGTAGGCCACAAGAGCCCTGTGCACAAAATATTTTTTTCTGACCATCCTCCATGCATAATGTCCTCCTACTATCTTGTCATGTGATTATTTGAGTATCATAGGTCTTTCATGTTCCGGCACACACCGTCTTAATATTTTGTCTACTCCCAACTTGTATAAATTATCTGCAATCAACTGATAATCTGTTGCTTTGACTACCAGTTGTTTCTTTTGTGCCACTTTCATTTCTGATGGATCCATTTGTGTACTTAGAAACTTCACGATCTCTGAGAAGTAATCATCCACCATTTTAACTGCAAATAGTTGTGCATATGGTAATTTGTCATCTAAATTTCCCACATATTATCCTGATAATATGCACAATAGATTATCTGGTCCTGCATTTAACTTCTTGGGTTTCACCACAACCTTGAAATTTTATTCCTGGAACAATAGTAGCCATATTCATATCCCCCCCCCAACACTGGCTTGTTCACTAGGTATTTTAATGCAAAATGGTTTGTGTACATGTTAAAGTGAGATCCCAATAAATAATGTATGAAATTTTGTAGTGCATATACCATTTCCAATCCTTATCATTCTGTAGTGGTGTAATTATTTTCATCTATAGGCATATTCCTACTTGCAAATGCAATTGGGTGATCTATGTTCCCCTCCCCTGGTTGAGAGAGTACTATACCCAATGCTATGGACGATGCATATACATGAACTTGGAACTCCTTATTCCAATCTGGAAAGATAAAAATCGGTGTGGTTACTAGTTTTTTCTTTAAGGTCTCCAATCCCTTATGACAGTCCTTGTTCCATTGAAAATTTTCTTCCTTATTTAACAACTTTTCTAGTGGTGTTGTAATATGCACATATCCTTTGACAAACCTCCTGTAATACACTGTGTGACCTATATTTTTTCTCAGTTTCCTGACTAATGTAGGTGGTTCTAAATCTAGAATTACTGCAATATTGGTTGGATCTACTAGTAATCCATGCTTGTAGACTACATGTCCCCAAAAAATTCCAAATGGTGTGCAAAAAATACACTTGTTCAGGTTCAATTAAATCTAACACTGTCTACACCTATCCAACATCAACCTTAGTACTTATATGTGATCCTTCGGAAGACTGAACATAGTCCAATCATCTAAGTATACTTCCAGGAACTTATGAATAAATTCCTTGAATGTTGCTACCACCACTCTGGAAAATACTACAAGGAAATTAGTATATATTGATAACTTCCTCACTCTGTCATGAACGTGGTCTTGTATCAGTCTTCCTGTGCAATCTTTATCTGATGGTACTCTGATAATCCATCTATGAACAAGTAAGTCTCTCATCCTCCTATGTTCTATAGTACCTCATATTTGAATGGTGTTGGAAATGGGTCATGTAAACATGAATCATTTAGCTTCCTCACATCCACGCAAATATGTATTCCTCTTGTATTCTTGTCTTACACTACCATTGGACTGATCCACTCTGATTCTTCCATGGGTTGAATGATTCATGCATCCAACATCTTGTCTATTTCATATTTCACCTTCTCTTTGTACTTTGGATTTAACCTATAAGGCCTCTATTGTACTGTCTTAGCACCTGGTTTCAATGGAATATTCATCTCACCTAAGTCCCCAAATATCCCCTTCATCTCTGATAATGTGGTTGGGAATAGGTCCTGATATTCTCACAACAATTCTGAAATCTTATCTATTGTCTCATCACTCCAATAATATCCTATCTATGCAAACTTTGAATTCTATGTTATCCTAATGTTTACCTTCTACATATTTAAAGGTTGTGTGCATGCAACAGACTCAAGCTATGGCCCTTCTACTACTCATTCTCCTTGTGTTTCAGGTACTTGTACATTCCTTAGATATTCTCCATGATGTTCTTCATTAGCAACATTGTAGCATTCCAATAAATCATGGAAAGTCAAATTGGCTCTGTGTGCAATGCATAGTGGTATCACCTCCATCGAACCTTCTTCTGAGAATATCTTAGTTCAAATATCATGTAGTGTTGCATCTATTATTGGGGATTCATGTTCAAATGTAAATGTGACTTTGAACCTATGAACCAGCTCGTCACATCTTGTCATCTCTACGTATTTCCAATTCCAAAAACCAATTCTTTGTAATTTTGTCCAGTGTGTGTATAAATATGTGCATCCATTATGTCTCCCATACTAAAATCCATAAGGTCCTGCACTGCTCAACACGGTCTGTTGTATCACTCTCTCCTGTATACTTCTTCATAATATTTTCTACCTCAGTACCAAACCTTACTTGCATTAGTCTCCTACATTGTGACCAATATTTCATCCGCTCTCTGTCTGCATCCCACCATCTGGATGGAGTCTCTTTTAGGACACCATATAGTGGTAAAAACCTTTTTTTTTTTTGGGTACCTGTAACTCAAATTCCTTTATAAACAAACTTATATCAGTTAATCCATCATACCTAGGTGGGTCACATAACTTTGTCCCAATCCACCACAAGGATAGGGTCATGCATGCACATCGTCTAGGGGAGACTTCATGCATCCTCTCCTGCCAATGCTCTAGACCTTCCTTTGAGTTTGATGCACATGAAATGATACTTCTCCAACTTAGTGCACCATATGTAGTAGGGTTGACATAATCATCCATATGCACAATCATGTTATACAAATTGTCAATGTCATTTCCTCTTGTTGGCTCTATGTATTTATTTCCTTGTGTTGGGTCCAATGGTGCAGTAACTTTCAAATCTACAACATCAAATATCATCTCCCTCCTCTTCAAGTTAATGATCGTCTAGTTATCAAAATCTCATTCCAGTACCATTAGTGTTGGATATGGTTGATTGTCATCCATGATCTATATAACCTCAAAGTATTTCACACTACACACCCCATCCATGTGCATAGGTACTCTTTTCAATTGACCAATCGGTACTATTTTTTGATGATTCACCATCCTTAACTAAACATGCGACCATTCTATCTTAGGTTTTCTCATCATCTCCCAGGTATGTTTAGGAAATACATTCAAATCAGACTCCAAGTCCAAGATAAAATTATCCACATCATATTCCCCAATTTGTGCACTGAACTTGAATTCTTTGTTGGTCCTCTTTATGTGCAATACCTTATTCACCACCCTTTGCATGATGGGGGTTTCCATTTCTTCTCTACATTGATCAATCATATCATATAGTTTTTTCAGTGCAATTTCATATTTCATTAGCTCTATGAAACTTCTCAAGAATTATTTTAGCGTGCTTACTTTCCCATTTGTTTTCTCTGGTACAATGCGATCTCTGACATGAGGTGCAAATGATGTTGGTACTCCCCAATCCTGTCCAAGTACCTCTTTCCTTGCCCTCAGATATGTCTCATTTTATTGTCGAGGATAAAAGGTTTGAAGGGCTCCTATTAACTTACTTACCCACTATTGATCATGCTTCCCTCCATTCGCCATATCATCTCCTATTTTAGATCCTCTATGCGTAACAACTGTTATTCTTGGCCCTTCATTACGTTCCTCAGATGATATTTTCTGCACATTCTGATTTGGATTCTAGTTATTGTTCCCTCTGGACTGCCATTTCGCAACTAGTTGAGGAAAATCTTTTGTTGCATTATATATCATTCTTCAGTATTTTCATGTTGTACATGGATTCGGGTAGTCACGAGCTAAGTTCCCCAGTTCATTAAGGTTATAAAAAATTATCAGTGCTCTTCCTCCTCTACCAAAATTTACTCTACCTTTACCTATACCAAAATTTCCTTTGTTCCTTGGATTAAAGCCTCTCTAATTATTATAATATTGACCCCCTCCGTCTGTTCAACACTCTCCTCCTAAATCCTATACATATATGAAGTATGCTCCCTCATCAAATCGAATACACATAAATCCTTCTCCTCATGTCTGACTGACTTGAAAAAGTTTCAAAACAAGTTCCTTGGTGTACTTTGATACTTCTACAGTAATGGACATTTGGTTGTATGAAGTCCCTGTTTCTTACATATCTCACAATAGCCCCCTTCTAGTAGTGGATTTGGTGCTCTAGTTGCCAGATACTGCATGAATACTGAGCATTCATCCTTATGACAACCTTTAGTCCTACACTTGGTACACCATACTTTATCTTGTTTCTCCTTTTATTTTGTAAGTTTTGTCAGTTGAATCATCAAAGTAGCCAACTACGTCTGAACTTGTTCCATCCCTCCACTCTCTCCTACAAGGGATTATTCCAATTTCATTGCAATTTCCACAGCCTAGGGCTGCAACGCAACCATTTTTTGAAACAATGGCCCACAGATTTTTGGTAGAAGTCCTACAATAAACCATTCTTGATGTTGTTGATCTAGGATCTAGAAAATCATCCTTCCCATCAGGTCCTTGAACCTTTGATCAAAGTCCCATACCAACTCTATTTTCACCTGTTTAATATCCTTCAGTTATGTAATGTACTATGATTCTGACTTTGGATTCTTAAAATCTCTTAACAATTCTTGTATTATCTTTACTAATGCCCTGGCCTATCCTATAGGCATGGTACTTTACATCTTCATGTACTAGACTAGTGCATGACCTCTAAATGTTGTCACCAATTGGAAAATATTCATAGCCTCATCCTCAATGTTCTTAGAAGTCCAAATTGTCTCACAGAAAAACATATGTTGTTTTGGGTCCTTTGACACCACTTCATGGGTCCTCATCCTCTGTGCATTGCTTCCACTACTCTGATTACTACTACTCTATCCTCCCTTGATAAGTATTCAATTGTTATTTTTTATTGTGGTGATGCACATAGGGTCGTGGATTTGACACAGGATCCAGCCTGAGTAGGACTTAACTAATACTCTATTATAGGACTGGAATGAAATTACTCTTCCTCTCCTCTTATGTGTGGTATCTCCATGATTTGGATTACTTCGCAAGTTCCTCTCCCCTCTGGCTCACTTTGCAACTCTCCTTTCTCAACCCCGATCTTTCTCCTCTTATACCTCCTTCCTCTACGCAGTTCTCCAAAATATTCTTCTTCCTATGGTATATTGTCTTCGTCTCTCTGCATTCTCATGCCCTCCCTTCCTTCTTCATCACTTCCGTCCTTCTCTCTTGTCCTTAGACTATCCTCTTATCATGCTTTGGTTCCCATGTATGTGAATCCCCCTAGTAGTCAGATTCCATTGTCATCACACACTTATCACACAACAACATATTTATCCACGTACCCAATTATTTTATGAACCTTCTGCGTGGACCTTTGAATAAGTCCCTTTCTGCCACACTGTATTACTGGGTACAATCTACTGTGAACTTTGTAATATATCCTCCTAATATGTTATCCAACAGGAAACCAAATATGCAAGAAGTGTTATTACTTACAAAATTCAATTGTATTACCAACTCAGGATTCCAATTCCTCGGCACTGCATCTCGGTACCTTCCAATTTTTCCCACTAACCTTTCTTTTCATCCATTGTTCATTACTCATCTGATTTTTTATATTCTCTTTGCGAGAAAATTCTCTTACCTTCCTATATAACCATTCTGAAATTTCCTTCTTAGCTAATCTCCAAACATTCTGTTAATCACAGAATTCGAGTCCCATCAACATAACCATTTATTAGAGTTGTGCACGATTGTAAGAACCTAGGTTCAAGTTTATCCTTAACCAACAAAAACCTTCAGGCACCGGCCCTTTCAACTTCACCTACATGCGTAGATGAAGTCTCATGATACTCTCATCTAAGGTATCTATTGGGACTGCAAGAACCGGGTTTTTGTAGTGGTGAGGGAATGGCAGGTTATTCTTTTGTTCATTCTTAATTATCTATTTTGTGCGCCTTATCCTGCAAGTTCTCATATTCTATTACTTAGTGGACCAGGTTCATATTTCCATTATAATCCATATTACTGCATAAAATCATGACTGTAATAGACATAACCATTGCACAATGATTAAACATAAGATAAAGCTACTCTAATATGCATCCAAATAGATTCCATAAAAAAACACAAAAAATACATGTAACACAACATTTAACATGGTTCACCCAATTCTGGCCTATGTCCACAACAACTGGATTCTTTATTATACGTTGGTAATTGCTTCAGGCTTGCACACTGTACTTACAAGGATATATCATAGTTATCTTCCTCTCTCCTATCCTAGTTGTTCTACAGTGCAAGCCTCTCTCTTCCTCTACATCATCTTTTACATTCAAACATCTATTCTCTCCCTTCTCAACCTATCCAATCACCCTTATTATATACAAGAGCTCTTGACAGCTTGGAACAAACTCCACAATACTGTTCAAGAATAACCACATAGAAGAACCCCTATTCTCCCAACCTATTACATATTTATACATAAAATATAGGGCTTAAAACCCTATTACAATGTATGACTACTCCAATTAACTGTCTGTTCGAGATACTTTTGCCTACTTTTTCGTGTGCATGCTACTTTTTCACACTTACTACTATTCTTCTCGGTTTTTCATGTCCTTCCACCTTTACAATATCGAGTTGTCATCCTTCCTTTTCATATGATTTATTCTCTAGCTTTATTCTCTTCTTTATTTCTCTCTATGCTTTATTCCTCTATTTTATTCCTATGTCTACGCACGGTCCTCATGGATGCGCCTCAACTGCGCACTCCCTAGTCTTCCTTTTTCTTCTGTGCACTTCTTCTACACTCTGGATTTTTATCAAAATTGTATCCAAAACTTCCTGTCCAACACCATACCATGTCATGCCTTTCCATGTCATGCCATGCCTTTCCATTCCATGCCATGCCTTACCATGCCATGTCCTTCCTTTCCTTTCATTCCATGTCATGCAATACCTTACATCGCCTTGCCTTTCCATTCCATGCCATGCTATACCTTACATCGCCTTGCCTTTACATTCCATGTCATGCCACACCATGCCATGCCATGTATTTCCTTTCCTTGTTGTTATAATTGGAAAATGGCTCACTACAACTACGTACAATGCATGAAGAAACAAGTAACACAAACACAACATACTACCAATATTCATGGAAGGATTACACTCAGTTTATAAATAAAATAAAAAACTATATAAAAGTGGTTTTGGAAATCTACACACATTCAACAAAAGCCGCATGGGCTAACACAATGTACAACACACATAGTGGGTGGACTGTGCCACTGACAATTGAAAGACCCACGCAGACTTTGAAATTGTGCATTAATTAATTTGGTTGGGCCTCAACCATTTTGTGGATGAAGGGAACCTCCCCCATACCCCAAATTACCCTCAAATGTTTCCTTGGAATCACTAAAAGGGATGGGAAGTACCTCCAAGGGCTTCCCATTCACACTTAGAACTAGTTGAGAAAAATCTTGTCATCCTCCTATAAATAAAGGGCCATTGTATGCAAAAAAGGAGAAGCATTTGAGTATTGTTATGCTGCTCATTGTTAGCTTTGGGAATCCACCTTCCTCTTAGAAATCTTTGAGAATCCATGGAAAGTGTTAGAGCTATCTCCTCTTGAGTAGTTCATCACTCTTTTCTTCACCATTTTCCTTTGTTATCCATTTATAGTAGAAAGAAGACTTTATACTTGGGGACTCAAGAGACTTCCCAAGGAGGAAGAGGGAATTCATAATTTCCCATATTTCTCCAAGGAGCATCAATTCGAAGATCAATTTACTTGGTATATCTCTCATGTGTTTTCTTTGTGCATTCATTTCAAGTTATTAATTGCTTAGTTTAGATTTATTTCCTTGTTGTTTATATCTTATTTCTTTATGTTAGTTGAGCCACTAACCAACTAACTCTCTACTGTGATTTCTGGATAACCTAACTAGATAGTTAAGGGACCTCTTTTTGCTCACTCTTGTGCCAAAAGGAACCCAAAATATTGACAACCATACTTGGGATTTGAATCAAAATTCTCCCCAATTAGGTTGCTAGAGTGTTCTTTGTTACTTGTTTTCATGTGCAGGGGTCAAAACCGGCCTAAACTCACCATTTGAAAGAATAATTTCACTCCATAGTGAGATAATATTTTAAAAATTCCATCCCACCAACTTTCTTGCATGCATGTGGGATCAAGACGAACAGACGCGTAGTCCACACACATATACACTATGTCATAACTCTCCAACCATGTGGTATGTGCATTGTGTGCACCTATTTTTGGTTTTTTCATGCACTTGTCTTATTTTTTTTAAATTGTAAGGCTTGAGTTTCCCACTACCACTTAATAGTTTAGATTTGATTTTAGTACTTTGTAAAATCCAATACAAGAAAGATGAGATCTCATTCTTGCATCCATTAAACTCACATCACACATAGGTAATTAGGGAAACTAAAAGAAACCATAATATCTTTAATTTCCTTGATTTCCACGTGGATGGCTTAAGAAGTTTTTCATTTGAGTTTCAAAAAGATTTCATTTTTACAAAATTCATCACATTAAATTGGGACTAGAAGGCCATCTAAACCAATATTGGATTATGCTCTTTCCTCGCACCTTAGACTGATGTTGGAAATCAGAAAAAGAGGTTGCTTACATAAGTCTCCATCTCCCTTGGCAAAATCAAGTCATTTTCAAAAGAGGTCAATCCTCTCAACTTACTTAATTGAATATTAAAAGAGTTGTAAGGGTCCACATGTTCACATACATGCAATTCTAGGATAGTTTTCAAATTCTTAGGGTAAGTCACCTAGGGAATTTAAAGAAGTTGTGAGGGCCCGCACATGCCCACATGCTCACAATCTAGGACTAGATTCAAGTTTTCTATATTACAAAACACCTTAGGAAGATAAAGGGTCCAAGTAAATATTATCATATCTTCCATGATAACTTAGGATTTCCTTTCATTTGCAAGGGTCATTTTGAAAAAAATTAGTAAGTTATATACACAATAGAAGTAAAGGACCACACTATGTCCACCATGCTAAAATCTTGAATTTAACTTATTAATTTATTTTTTTCACCACCATCACTCCTTGCACACACTCTCACTTATTCAAACACACTTTTTCTAGATACTTCAAGCTATTGAGGGATTCATTTATCTAGAAAAGGACCTTTGTACACCCCCCCCCATTAAGAACAAAGTTGGTCCATGACTCCAACTTCACAACCCTTTTTTACATTCTAAAAACAACCATAATCAACCCACTTTCTAACCTCCACAGAGGAACACAAAATAATTTGGTAGTCTAATTTATGATGTTGGGGATAGGAATCCAAATAACTCCCCATCATCATTCTTCATTTGAAACTTAGAAAGTCATGAATTAGGGTGCCAAAATCCTCCCACTCAATCATTCCTATACCATAATCTAGGGATACACCCTTGATGGGTCAAAGGACGAGGTCCAATTTTTCTGTGCATGCCTCCTTGGGTCACCTGACCCTTGGAAAGCATCCATTCCGTGACCGATTTATGAGGCCAAAAGTATAAATGTCATGCTTGATAAAGGTATCCTCCACCTTTATTAAAACTCACCTCCACTTTTTAAACATCCACTAACGACCATGTCTTTTTTTGAATAAGACAAAAAAAACCTTCACACTTTAGTTTATACCATGCATGCGAATTTTTCCTTTTATTTTCTGGATCATCACACCTTTCGATGAGGATCACCTGCAACTATTAGAAATTGTTGCACCTTGTTAAAAGATAGTCTATGACGATTTGCTCGCAACAATTTGAAAATTGTCACATTGTGTACTACTTTGAGCCTTGGACAATGTCACACTGTGTACTACTTTGAGCCTGTGACGATGTTGCATTATGTACTACTTTTCCCCTGTGATGATGTCACACTGTGTACTACTAAGTGTCGGTGTCTAACTTGAAATTTTTCTAATTTCTAAAGTGTGCTTGCGACTGTCGCACTTTTCCATAGGGACAATCTGCGATGGTGTAATAAAACTTGTCCTAGGTTGATCCAGTTCACTCAGCTTGCCTCGGCTTGGCTCGGTTAACCTTCTCTTCGATCCAGCAACTAGATTCTCTTCTCTTTTGTTCTCTGCTCCTTCAACTCTAAGATCTGATACCACTTGTTAGAAAGAGGAAGCAAAAAGATAACATAAAATAGAGCATAAACAACCAATATCAAACACGCATTAAACCAATCACAACAATCCCACAATTGACACAGTGATTTATGTGGAAACCAAATGATGGAAAAAACCACAGGCAATGATAGTCGGTATTCTTATTATTCAAGGGAGAATTACATTAGCCAATCTCAGGCATACAATCATCCTCTCCTCACACACACTCTGCTCTCTACACAGCTTGCTCTCTCACTCTTCACACATTGCACCCTTGCCTCTATGGGTATGCTCGTATATATAATTTCTATCACTTAGTTACACAAACCGAGTAAATTCATGTGCATTTGATCGCATGAGTAAATTCATGTGCATGTGCATGTGCATGTAAATTCATGTGCATGTGCATGTGATCGCATGAGTAAATTCATTGGCATGTTTCCAACAGGTGTCACGTAGCACAGAGAGGCCACTCAGCCCCCACGCAATTCGAGTCATAAATATGGACGTCTGTCACCCCAAGCTTCATTATCGGATGGAGGAAAACCATAAATGCACACAGAGGATGGAGGGATAGCTCCCTTGCATAGGTTCAATGGCACCCTCAATGATCCATGGAAGGGGGATGAAGACAGGTATGGGAGGTGGTTGCACGATCATTTTAGCCTCTAGGATATTATTCCAGGTTGGCCATGACATGTTACATTCTATTTCTTTTCTTCATTAAGGCTCCACTTTGCTTAGCTATCTGGCTCTCAGCGACCTCACTGTCATATTTCTCTTGCCTCCAGGTTTTGTCATGCCGCGTGAGTGAGGGAAACCCAAGAGAGGACCCTCTTGGTACTACTATGTTGCAAGGAAGAGACGCTTGTGCGACATAGAGAGAGCCTCCTCGATAGCTCGGACGCTGGAAATCAAGAAGTTGACGCTTCCAATGGCCTATGTGGAGAAGGAAATCCCAGTGGAACCAATTTAGGTTCCACCAGACTCCCTCCTCTACATAGTCTTGGACCCCAGGATAGACCCATCACCAGCATTGCAACAATGGATACAGAGACAACCATGGAGGGAGATACATGCATTGTCCATGAGAAAATCCTCCAGAAGGACCATCCAACTGAGCCTCCTTTGCTCAATCCAGACATGGAACGTGACCAGAGTCCTTCCAGCCTCCTCACTCCGGAGCACTTGAAGCTCATCTTTGAGATGATGAGCTATATGATGGAGCAGCCCCACCGACACACCCTTCTTAGCAGCAGAATCGACATGTTGTTCCATGTCTTCTTGAACACGTCGGTCAAACAGAGATGCCCAACTTGTGCGCAACCTTTTGCATTCACTCCTCACGATGACACTCCTCATGGAGGCTCTTCGGATGGAAGGTTCCACTATTCAAACAACCCTTCTAATGCTTAAAGTTTCTCAGCTCTCTGCACTCCATTTGCAAGGCAATGGAGTTTTTTTCTTGTCTTTCTGCTTAGGATTTCTGTTCAGTTTGAATTATCAGTTTTTGAATGCATGTCTAGATAGCACTATCAACACTATTTGTTGCCACTTGCTCTGGTTTCTATCTGTATGGTGAAGCAAGTGGAAGCTGCTACTTTTGACCACAAGTATAAAAGGTTGACACCTATTTTGGTTTTCACTAGTTTGAGGGAACATGTGGCAAACCTACTAATAAATTTTGTACAATGACAAAAGATTAATCAAGAAATAGCACTTTTTTATTTACAAAATAAAATACTAATTATTAAACCTCACTGAGCTAATAATTCTCATGTTATCATTTATGTCATGGTTCAATTTGAATCTCTAGCGATCAGCCAGACTTCTTCTTCTTTCCTAGCCGAAGGGCAATGCCTCCATATCTGTTCCTTTCCAACCTAAGTGTTTGGGTTCCTTTTAGGGTGATGATTCTCTTGTCAACAGCCTGAGCCCCCACAAGTTGAATTGCTTAAGAAATTATTGCTATTGGAAACAAAAAGGTCCTGTTTGTAGTGACAAGTGGATGGGTTAAGGTTCCCAATGAACCACCCATTGAACTTTCAAGTACCCAATGGGTTTTTATTATGGGCATCATGCTCTGGTTGGTTTTTGCATTGCGTTAATGTACATTTCTTTCTCTCTATCCCTCTGCTAGCGTCTGTCCTGCTCGATTGCATTGCATTACATGGCTATGCATGGAATATCATCATTCTCTTTTGGCTTTCATTGTCTACTCTTGAGTCCTGGCAAACTAAAAGAGAGTAGACTCGCACACAATATCGACAGTTTTTAAACATTCCACTTAGGCCCATCTTTCCAGCTGTAAAACTGTGGAGGTTTTTCGTAATAGGGGATCAAGGTGTTATTCCCACACATGTGAAGTAAAAGGTCAATCTCATCATACCACTGCCACCATCAAGTTGTGGTCTTGGAAATTCACGACTGTAAAGTAAAAGGTCAATATCATCATACCACTGTCACCGTCAAGTTGTGATCTGTTGGGCACTATCCAGGAAGTTTGCTCCATCCTCTCTTCTTCCTAAAAATCAAATGTTGAAAAGCTCCAGCTCCAAAATTAGCAAATATTCAAGGAGAGAGCTAGCTTGGGAGTAATCTTCCATTCTCATTTATCTTTTATGTAGGTTCTTTGGCATTGCGGTTTAAATTTCTAGTCAATGGGTTGGTTTAATATGGGGGAAAACCCTGGAGTAAAATTTTGAAATACAATATTTGGAATTTTAATTCATGTGACTGAAAATCTAATCAGATTCAGTTCAATTTATTTTTACGTGAAAAACCCTGAAGTTTCTGTTGTAGGAAAATCTTCCTGCGGATAGGTAGATCACCTCTAAGGCTTGACCTTAACCCTAGACAGAAAAATGCTTAACGTGGACACTGAATTCCTTTCAAATCTATCTAGACTAATGCAAGAGAAGGAAGGATAATAGAAGTACCTTTTAATCGACGTTTGTCCCTGCACGCTATGAGTTACGCTCTAGTCTTTTTCTCCTCGCTGAGTTCTGTGGACAAAGAAAGATACGACCACTTCCTACTCTACTGACATTAGCTTGAAAGCAGATCTATCAATAAATGACAAGTTCATGTAACATTAGACACAAAATAGAAAGAAACAGGCCAAGCGTGTCATATTAATGAGAATAACGACAACAATACTTACAATTGTAGATGTGACTGCGACAGCTTCATCAAGTCCTCTTCATCTAACCCTTGCCTGAAAGATCCACAACCTGGATAACAACAGCTTCACTGATCACTCTCTTTTGGCTAACTGTAAGTTTCCTCCAAGATCATAAGTTTCTTATGTTCAGTTCTTCCCCCTTTCCACCATCATGGAGCCTGTTTATATAGGTTGGGAGGGGTCTAACCTCTTGAGTTATGTTTAGAACTAGTTAGGAACCATTTCCTTGGATCATGGATCTTCTGATGAAACCAAGAATTTGAGCACAACTGCCTCCTAATCTCGAATGATTTTCCCGTTATTCTCCTCAACGGGCTAACAATTGACCCATAATAGGGAGCGCTCCCCCAAAAGGGATATCAGAGCGTTGTAGCACTCCTGGTGTGCCTTGGGTAAGCACCAGTGCTCTTAAGATGAGCAACGCTCCTCCAGAAGGGCCTAAGGGGCATTATAACACTCCTTGAATCATATTATAGGAGCGCCAGCGCTTCTACAACTATAGTAGGGGAGCGTTCCCCCTCCAAATCAGTGTTTCAGGGTCCCTTTCAGGTGTCAAGAGCTATTTGATTCCAGTAGACCAGTTCTTGATCTTCAAATCAGTCATGTGAGGTGTCATAAGTCCCTCCTTAGTGTCGTTATCATAGCATCATGTTTGAACATCATTTGCGACATTGGTGATCAACTTGCGACACTTGCAAAAGTTGTAGGGAAGATGCGACACTTACGACGATTGACAGGGACAATGCGACACTTAGCAATTTTGATGTGTAACAAAGGTGTTATTCCCACACATGTGAAGTAAAAGGTCAATCTCATCATACCACTGCCACCATCAAGTTGTGGTCTTGGAAATTCACGACTGTAAAGTAAAAGGTCAATATCATCATACCACTGTCACCGTCAAGTTGTGATCTGTTGGGCATTGTCCAGGAAGTTTTCTCCATCCTCTCTTCTTCCTAAAAATCAAATGTTGAAAAGCTCCAGCTCCAAAATTAGCAAATATTCAAGGAGAGAGCTAGCTTGGGAGTAATCTTCCCTTCTTAGTTATCTTTTATGTAGGTTCTTTGGCATTGCGGTTTAAATTTATAGTCAATGGGTTGTTTTAATATGGGGGAAAACCCTGGAGTAAAATTTTGAAATACAATATTTGGAATTTTAATTCATGTGACTGAAAATCTAATTAGATTCAGGTCAATTTCTTTTTACGTGAAAAACAACTCTGTTTACTTCCAAGTTAGCCTCCAAAAATATTCAAGAGTAATCAAAATCTTGAATTTGGAGCTGGAGAAACAAAGGCTTGAATTTCGGTTATCGAGCAGTGTGCTACAGAGAGAAGGGAGGATGGGACAATACAAGTGACATGGAGAATTTCAAAAGTCGACTGTTTTTAGTCAGCGTAGCCTGTCAAGCTGTAGTGCGCCTCTTGAATGATTCTTGTGCTCAACCCTAAGAATGTTAAGATTTGAGTGGCTAAGTTTATATAATCCAAGTGCCCCAGGGGTTCTTCATCATGTTGAATCCATTTATGCATTCAAAAATGCAATTTAAACAACAAATAATAGCGATTTTGTCCAAATTTACATCACCAAATTCCGGCCAAAAAACTCAAAAGATAGAACATTTAGCCAACCCCAAAAAAATTGCTATGGCCCCGTTGGCAGCCAACCCACATTTTTTCTCGATTACTCTCAAAAGCTGCCTACACCCCTTGCGGTATCTTGACAAATCTTTGTCGCATTGTGCTAACGGACATGTGTCTCGTTTTTGCAACCATTACCATTCGATTTCGACTCAGTTTTCACAATTGCAAATGTGAAAACACCTATTTCGTTGATTATGCTGTCGTCGTCT
>ML781808.1:477548-515756 GCA_009831015.1 Picea engelmannii
AGAAATGAAACTCTTCCATGATGGAAATACATTACCCACATGTTGTGTTCCCTTTTGCAGCTTGCTTTGCCACCAGATGAGAGTTGTACCTGCAAGTCTCAAAGATGCCAACTTAATTTGTGTGGCCTCATCCTTGATCTGTTTCACACTGCAATATACCTCCATCTTCCTGATCCAGTTGTCAAGTTTTTCTGCATTTACTTCACCATCATATATGGGCAACTCAAATTTAACATCAAGTTTTAACAATGGCATTTGATGTTTATTCTTATGAACATTTTTCTTTCCATTAGATTTAGAACTTGAACTTGAAGAAGGATAAGAAGGAGGTGTTGATGGAGGTGAAGGAGGAATGTGAGGATGGTCCTCTTCCTCTTCACTTTTGCCTTTTGAAGATCCACCCAAAACTGGTCACCTCTGTTCTAAGTAATCTTCGTACAAAACTTTCACCATCTCTCAACATAGCATGGAATGTTTTCCGAAATTCTTTCTCATCTTGAGAAATCCCTTCTTCCGATGCCATCTTCTCGTTGTGAGAAGCTCTCTTTCTCAATCCAATTAATGGATTCTCTGCAACAAGATCGCCTTCACCACATTGTAGCTTTTGCATGGTTAACATGCAAAACTCAAATCCAAACATCAACTAGCTCTGATACCACTTGATCCGTAGGATCTTTTAATGACTATGGTTGAGTTTTAATTTTGCATGTGTTAATTAACCATTTGAGAAACTTAGTGAAAGAATGAGAAAAGAAGAGGAATTAGGACAGCCATATACACATATGCAGATCTGAAATGAAATAATAGACAGCAAACCATAATACACAGATTGATAACGGAGTTCGGCACAACTTTGCCTACGTCTCCAGGCCTTTGTCTATGTGGGGGAGGCTTCTTTATTTCTGTTCAAAAGCTCAAAAGTACATCGTTGTAGTGCCAAATGGCTACAATACTGATTTGTTCATGTTCTTCCAGATCTCAAGAACCCTGCAAAGAAAACGACACGCAAAACGGATGTCTGGAGCCCCCAAAAATGACCAGACAACGTCTGCTCCTCAATAGCTTCCCTACATAAAAATGTCTTTGGCTTGGATTTCCTTCAGCATAACTCTTCTCTTTTCTGCCTCTCATGGCCTCAAACAGGCCTGGTTTATATATATTTGAAGTTGGTTGCTCATCTCCAACTTCCTCCCAAAATTTGGGCTCCAAAAATGCCCAATATCTCCCAAAAATGGAGAAAATCAATAAAAATCAAGCATATATCAATAAAAAATCCAAATTCATAACCAAAACCCACTTTGTTATAAAAATATGTGTTAATCCCCCGAGGCCTGGGCACGCCCCCCGTAAACTCGGTCATATGGGGCCATATTTGGCCAAGCGCTAGCCCATAGGCTAAGCGTTGGCCCCTGTCTCGCGCTAGCTCCCGGTTTTGTGGTGTGTTGGTATAAGCCCACGGGCTATGCCCCATAACTCCCGTGCTCTTTCGGTGGCTGTAGCCCCAGTCCTGTGGTAACCGCTCAAGATCCGTGGGCTAGTCCCTACCCACACTCCGCCATCGGTTATATGGTTCGCCTCTGCATATCGTCGTGTGGTAGCAGTTATGTGTTGGCGCCGAGGGCTGGGGCTAAGCCCCGACCCTTTTTCCCGCTGAATTATACATTGACCAAACTTAAATAGTATTTGCGCCCTTTGTATAACAAGAACCACCTGTGGGCCAGGCGGCTAGCCCAGCCCTGCCAGTCCTCAGCCCAGTGAATAGGTCGTCGGTTCGACCCTAGCCGAGCCATACAAATTTTGCACCAAACCATTAGCCAACCACAGGGTGCCATGTGGCAGCCCATGATTGGGCCACGTGGCACCTCAACAACCAACCACCAGTTGCCAAGTGTCAATCGTTGAGTAGTCCCACGTGTTTGCCACGCATCAAACTATACTTCTGCCACGTCACTGCCCTATCACGCCAGCTGCTGACGTCATCCGTGCCACATGTCACCCTTATTGTGGTGACATGTGTCACCCCTGGATAGGTCCAGCTGTATGCTAAATCAACCTATCATGCTTTGCCACGTGTTGCCTCCTGGAGCTACCACATCACCTGTATGGACCATACGACCTGTACAGTCAGCATGCCACGTGGATTGTATGGACTGTACAGTCATACCCTTTTTTTTTACTTGTTTGGCTTTTCGGACAGAACGCGATATCTTGCTCATACGGAGCCCGTTTGACGAAGTAAATATACCGCCGGAATCAGGAAGACGAGACAGACACAATGGCTCTAGTTTCAGCACATTCCGAGCACTTTCATTTTTGAGCATTTTCAAACCCTGTCAGGCTTCTGGATCCGATTTTGGATCACACATGTCAGACGATCCCTATATTCGGTGATCTCATACTACGGGAGGAAGCAAGAAATGTTGAGTAAAGAACTCCCGAAGGCCCGGAGTCCCAGAGAGAATCTAGACCATTGAACGAAGTGGACACGTGGCACAAGATCCTGCACTCTAGCGGATAACCACTTCATAGGAAAGACAGATGCATGAAGAGAGAACTCTCGGAGGCCCGAATCCCGAAGTCCATCTAGACCATCCATGAACGAGGACATGTGGCACTAGATCTCTCACTTCAGAGGCTTAACACTACGGAGGGTTTTGCGAAGTGAAGCATTGGAGCGAGAACTGGTCAGAGTCTCGAAGTAATTGTGAGTCATTGATATCCGATCAACGAGGACCGTTGATCTTTGCAGCAATTCGGCTATTTGTCCATTCGACTATTCGGAAGAACTGAGGCCTTCACACGTTGAAACACCCAAAGCCCGAAATCCCAGAGTGCCTGGTTCTCAGCCCCCGATCACATGAGAAGATGAACTCTAATTTTTCTTTTGGCTCTCAAGTAAACTCAGATAGCTCAATTCCACCATTAAAGGGCTTCAGTCAATAAAGAACTTATCTCGAAGATTTGACTCTGAAAGATCTTGTGCTCGGATAGTCAGATCCAGCAAGATCCATACCAGGAAATAGGACATTTCCTATAGATCTAATTTTTAAAAGAGGCTAAAGATCGAATTTCATTGTCTCTTTACATCAAGCGGTATCAGTGTGATGAGATAGAATAGTCGATCCACAAGTGTGATCGAATTGGTGAATGAACAGCCAAGAAACGCTATCATGGGTCAACAAAGACAACTTAGGATGTCCAGAAAAGATCTTAGACAAATCTGGAAAAAGAACAACAAAGAAATGGAAAAATATTTCGCAAAGATAATTGAAGAGGTTCGAGTTGAACATGAGGAGTTCACACAGGAAGCAGATCAAAGGAAAATTGATGATATTTGGAGCAACATGAGCATGAATCTACCATTACCACCACAGTATAATGGTAAGAATTTTGAATGTTGGTCTCTTAGAATGAATGTTTTTTTGTGTCTTATAGACTGTCATCATAATCTACATGATCATGAAAGGGATGCATTAGCATTACAGATCATCCAACAAGACTTGGATGACAGTATGTTTCACAACGTTGCAGCAACAACATCTTTGAAACAAGTTTGGAGTATTCTGGAAACAGAGTAAATTGAGAGAGGGAGCAACAATTTATCGAATGTTTCCACTCTAGAAGAAGCATTTGTGTCTGAAGCAGAGCTACCAGAGGAACATAAGGAAGAAGCATCTGTGTCTGAAGAAAAGATACCAGAGGAACAAAAGGAAGAATCATCTGTGTCTGAAGCAGAGCTACTAGAGGAATAGAATGGAGCATAAGTGTTTGAAGCAAAGCTACCAGAAGAAAAGAAAAAAGGTGCATCTATGTGTGAAGAATAGCATGAGAAAATTGCAAAAATTGATGATGAAGCTATCAATACTACAATCGACATTGATGAAATGATTCCAGTGATGTTTGTTGATTAAAACAAAGGATCAACATTAATGATCTTTGATGAACATTGTGTAGAAATTGTTTTTTTTTGAAACAGAGGTCAGAAATCTTGAAATTGAATTTGATGATGATAATCTGTCTTATGATGAGTGCCTTCAAATAATGAAAGAGAAAAAGAAAATTGATGAATTGATGTTTGGAGGAGGAAGCCTACTTGGAATTCCCAAGTGGATGATTTGGTGACTGCAGAAGTAGTGCTTGAAAGAAGGTTTGATGACAGAAACATTCAAGCCACTACACTTATTGTTGCAAATGGTGCAGGTGAAGAAGAAAATAATGTTGATGTAGATTTGAAATGGATTGAACATTCAATCTATGATGATGATGATGGTAAATTCTCTCATAAAGAAAAGAAAGAAGAGAACCAATATGGTTCATGTTATAATTTTTTATATTAGATTGACAAGTTGTTTGAGTATGCAGGTGAGCAGCCAAAAGAAGAAGATGAAGACATCGATGAGGATTTCAATGAAGACCAGTTTGAAACCATCTTCATGCAATGGAGTTTTGAAGAAATCAGATTTTCTTCCGAGTTAATGTGGAAGCAGTTCATTGACTATGTAGCCCAAGCTATGAAGGGCATTGATGATAGTTTGCAGTCGTGGCATCAACCCACTTTCAAAAACAAATTTGTCGCAGAAGAAGATGAAAGAAAAAAGCATAAGAAGCCTGAACAAATTCTGAATATGAAGTGACAGCAACAAAGAAAAAAGGCAAAGCACAAATCCTTCAGTATCAATGCCAAAATGAAAAAAATGACCATATTAGAAAAATATAGAGTTTGGAACAAGAGTAAGAAGAAACCCAACTCAAGTGCAAAGTTGAAGTCTAGTTTTGTTGTTACGTATTGTAAGCCTAGTTGAGACATAGACTAGCAAACATTTGCATTTCTGAATTTCTTTTTGTTAAAATCCATTGGGTAAATCCATTTTTTAATTTCCAAATGTAACACTTAAACTTTATCAGTGCTAATGTATGTAAATGTTGAGTTTAAGAGGGAGTGTTAGTTGTAAACCTCCAACATTGAGTTTAAGAGGGAGTGTTAATTATAAACCTCAACGCAGTAGTGACTGTACACTGCTAGCTGTACAGGTTCTTGCTAGCTGTACAGGTTCTTGATCTTCTTGATTTGTTGGAGCTTATTTAGCTCAGCTCTTTTCCCTTAATGAAATGTACTCGACACTATGCACTCTACACATTCTTGTTCCCTATATGTCTTCTTTGTATTATCTTCTTTACTTCTTATTTTTTCACTCCAAACTTGTCATCCTATTCCGCGGGGCTGGGAATACCGTCCCACCACTTGTTCTGCTCACGTATGCCTGCTGTCAAGGGCAGTGCATCTTTGCAGCGTGATTTTTGCGGGATAGAAGCAGTCCTGCTACGAAGGTCACGGTTTCAATAGGAATACAACTTCTTGGAGGCCAATATCCACCTTGCTACGCAGCTAGGCTAGCTGACTCTTGCACAATATCCCAACTTAAATCCCCATCAAATTATCTACTATAGTATCAGGCGGATCTGATGGAAAAATATTAATCAGATTTAGTGAAAGCTCATCTCTAAAGATAACCGACATTGAGGGATCTAGTGAGGGCTTGCTTCTCTATACGAGTCTATGTTATGCTTTAGATTGAAATATCCATGGAACAAATATGCTAATTTACATAATGTAAAAGGCAGATCACATTCAGTAGAAAGGTGAAAAACAGAAAAAGGGTATTACATAATCTCAAAGGCAGAGCTCAGGAAAATGACAAACATAGAAAGGTAGGAATAATGAATTACGTTTCAATGATATAATGATTCAGTCGATGATGAATGTCTGGCTGGAAATTATTTAGATTATATCTCCTTATGTTGTTGCCTCTGTCTTATGCTTCAGATCAGTTGAATCGGTGTTGGATATGGATTAACATCGTTGACAGTAGAGAAAAAACATGTAAGGATGACTTGTGTCACTGTTATCACTGTAAATAATAAAGAATGAGAAAATGATAGTAGCTATTCCAAGTCTCAGGTACTCATTGATAGATTATAATGAGTAGCTGGCAAGCAATGACATGAGGCAGCTTTGGTCGACAGGAAGAACACAGGCGGAAACGACTACTGATTAGTGGATTGAGGGGATATTCTATGGAGTTGCAGATTAATAGTTTGTGAAATTCGAGTTTGGAATGCCACTAGAAACCGTTGTGACAGAACAACCAAGGAAGAAACTTGCCACAACAACTTGTCATGTATCTTGCGTGCATCCTTTCTAATGCATTTTTTTTTAATTTTGGTTTTGTTTCTTGCTAGGCATAGTTAAGGGTACATTTATTGCAATTAATACACCCATAATAACAAGAGGAGTTTTGTCGTGCAACTTAGCAATGCAGGTAACGAGTCGACTCTCGGATCTACAATGCGTAGATTTCTCTCAGCACAACGATGTTGCAAAAACCGTGCAGTTAGGATTTACTGCCCAGACTGTACGATATACTGTGTGTTGTGATGATAACATTTAATAAATCAATTTCTGAAATACCGTGCTACTCAAGCACATAAAATCATATTGATGCTTTCATTGCAAATTCAAGAACATATGAACTTAAGCTTGTTTAGAAAACAGAGAGAATATATATTCAAGGTGTTTGAACACTACAGAAATCAGAAATATACACTGACCCAAATACTTAATATATTATCAACTTGAGCTTACAAAGTACAAAATTATGTCGATCTTCAACTCCGACAACTTCTGCTGACTTACAAAAACACAGAGCTTGTTCTCTCAGACTTCTCGGTTACCTTCACAGTGGTTGTTCCTTATCACTGTCAACTAACCCTCTCTCTATATCTTATGTATATTGACTACCTATAGACTCAAACATATAAAGATGAGGACAGAGACTTCTTGTAGAAGCGAACTGATTCAAACATTTAAGACGATAATAAATACGACTGACTCTATCTGCATAACAGAGCTCGAGAAAGATAATGATCGACTCATTTAATAGAGCTTCTGCTAACACTCCTTCTTGTCGTGTTTCACTGAGTAACACTCCTGATTTTCATGACAGACAGAGTCGGCGTAAGTGTAAACCTCGTGACTTGTAATTAGTATTTCCAACACTCCCCCTTAATTATAAGTAGGTGAGAGCACAAAATATAAAATTTACATCAAAACTCATATTGACATGAACTGTCAAATATCTGTGACTACACTGACTCCTAGACAAATGCGCAGTTTTTGGAATGCATCTCTTGCCAAAGATTTTGTAAATATATCTACAACTTGTTCTTTAGACCTACAAAATTCTAAGCAAATTTATTTGTTATTCACCAATTCTCTGATAAAATTATACCTTGTATCATCATGCTTGGTTTTCTTGTGAAACACATGATTCTTGGACAATGCAATGGCAGAATTGTTGTCACAAAACACTGTAGCTGGTTCATGTTGTTCATGTAGCAATTATTTTAATATTCTTCTCATCCAAACAACTTGACAAGTTGCACTTGTAGTTACGATGTACTGAGCTTCAGCTGAAGAAAGAGTCATAATGGGTTACTTCCTTGATTCTCATGACACTACAATTGTTCCAAAATTAAATGTGTACCCATAGGTACTTTTCCTGTCATTTATGCTGCCTCCACAATCATTATCAGTGTTTCCAATAAATCTAAAATATTCTGAAGTAGAATACATAATGCCAAAATATTTTTTTCCATTCACATATTTCTGTTGGCACAGGGGCATACCCAGGGTTCAACGTTTCAACAAGGCACCAAAAAAAACCCTAACTACCGGCCTTTTCAGCAACACCTGCGAAGCAGATGAAGTCTCACCCGAGGTAGAGGTAGGGGGGTTTGTAGGACTTAGGTGTCTACAACCTAGTTGGGACATAGATCTGTGATCACAACACTTAACATAACACTTAGCTAATCAATATGCATTAGTTCTTAACTCCCATTCACATTGAAGATTAAACCCTAAATACAGAACAACGCAGTAATGAGAAGATCACACACTTCCAATTGCTTGGTACATAGCATTAACTCAAATCTAGCATTCATTTACCATACTAAGCATCCATACATCTATCTAACATATATAAAGATCAGTGCACTAAGAAAATAAACACATAAATAACATAAACAACATTGCACAAAGCACATCAACACATGATATACGTGATTCACCCCAGTGTGGGGCTACGTCCACCAACTTCTTCTTGTTTACTAGTCTTCTTCAATATTTTACAGCCGTATGCTATTGTGCATAGAGCCATAGAGCCCAATTCTGCAGAGGAAAGGAGATCTGCCCGCAACCCGCTAAATCCTCCTTCCCATAATTAGGTCAAAGCACATAGCCAACTCTTTATTAGCACAAAGCCTCTTACAATCACTTGCACTTAGCTAAAAATTTACATATTCTTGCACAAAGCCAACTTGGACCGGCTTTGATGTAAGTTCTATATACTTATTTATACATTTCAAAAAGGCCTAAACATGGGTAAACCCATGGGTCGACATCCCATACCCGTTACATAAACCCTAAAAGCCCCAAAATCACACAAAACAAACAAGATCCCATAATCTCCTCTTCGCCTAGGTGCTCCATCTTCGACCAACTTGTCGAAGTATGGTCAAACATGACCAATGTTCTCTCAAAACTTGTTTGAGGGCCAACAAGTCCCCAACACTCACCTATGACTCGTCTCGAGTCACTCCGATCTAGGAAACACTACCTTGAAGGCCTCGAGCTGCCTCGACTTGTTGCTTTTCCAGGGCCTCTTGATCGGTGAACTTCCAAATTACTTGCTCAGTGACAGGCCCTTCCAGGCGTTGTTCCATGGTTGCGACCACCTATTCGAGCTGTGATCCTTGTCCTTCAATCTCTTCAAAAAGCATGCAGGCTTCGTCCTGCATTGGCTAGAGTCTCTGTGTAACCTCCGTAACTCTGCTCTGGATGGAAGTGACCTGCTGCTAGACTACGCGTTGTTCCTGTGACCTCTTCATAATCTCAACTGCAGTAAGCATCTTCATCTATGCTTGTACAGTGGACGCCTGATGTTTCACCTCCTAGAGTTGTGCTTCCAATTTCCTCAGCTCCTGATCTTCTGCAAAATGCTCATAGGTTTGCGCACTTCGATCACTTAATTGTTTACACTCTGAGGCCATTTCCCTGATTCATTCTACTACATTCCTGACATCTTCTTCCCTCTGATCGCACACTTCTTCCGGAGTGCTTGGTACTTGTTGACACAGGGGTAGACCCAGGGTTCAGTTCTAACAACGCACCAACAAGCCCTATGTACTGACCCTTTCAGCAACAACTGCAAAGCAGATGCAGTCTCTCCTGAAGTAGCTATAGGGGGTTGCAGGACAAAGGTTTCTACAACTAGAGGAAATGCAAAGAGGATCTAGGGAAGCACTCTCACATAGATCTAGTTATTCTTATCTTTCTTAATACTACTGCGTGAACTATATCTCATATCTAACACAATATTGCATTAACAATATATTAGAGATCAGAAAAGCGCAACATCAATCGCACACAACAAAAAAATATACATGGTTC
The DNA here is from genome assembly GCA_009831015.1 of Picea engelmannii. Classification (NCBI taxonomy): domain Eukaryota; kingdom Viridiplantae; phylum Streptophyta; class Pinopsida; order Pinales; family Pinaceae; genus Picea; species Picea engelmannii. The sequence goes on from ML781808.1 coordinate 487,057, forward strand.
ACCCTCTCCCTAGGGCTACATCCACAAAACTTCGCTTTATAATATATTAGATGAAAGCATATAGTTCTCTCTTTCTTTCTCTTCTCCTCTCCCCTCCCTATGCACCCAACTGCAAGTTTGATCTTCTCACCCAGCTAAATATCTTACAACACAGACTTCTCTCACCACAAAATACTTCTCTCTCAGCAATAACAACAATCACTCCTCATACATAATCCCAATCCTATTCTGGGTCCTCTTGACCTTAATTTATACATTACAATGACTCTCGGACAACCTTAGGCTGAAACCTAGGTGTCAAAATCCTAAATACTAAAACCCTAGGTCAACTTGACTCGCGTTTTCAGGGATTTGCTAGCTTGTCTTTCCTTCTTTCTTGCAAGATGCTCCAAAAAATCCATTGGTGGTTTTTTGCGCTTACTGAGTCATCGACAATCCATCTTCCTTGTTGATCTATATTCCTCGATCTCCCCATCCAATGGCTTGATTTCGCTTACTTCGCTCCATCTTTTTTACTCTTTTGGCCACTTCGACCCAATCTCAATCAACTTGTTTTCCATGTAGTTCGCACTTCATGCTTCTTTCCTTAGTCTTCGCAACCCTCCATAACCAAGGGCCAATAGGCCCCCAACACTCACATGTGACTCATCCCGAGGCACTTTAGGTCTGAACGTTTTGTTTTCCTTTGTCTTCAGACTGCGTAGGGTAGTTTGTGTTTTCTGCTATGTTTCACCCTTCTTCCCTTGCGTGGAATGTCTTATCTGTGTCTGGTACCTAGTTTCAACTACACTTGGTACCTAGACCCTTTTTCTCATGCTTCTACTGAGAGCTGCAAGGTAGCTGGTTGTCATAATGCAAATTCAACCGGCTCCCATTCACCAAACCTTCCTTCAATTCTCCATTCAAAGTTTTCAACTACGCATCTCCTCCTCCTGTAACGTAAGCAATCTCATATGGAAAAATCCAATGTGTCCTAAACTTCCCTAGATGATTCATGAACTTGTTGTCATATACTAATACCAGATCTCCTTGCTTGAAGGCTTTCTTCTTGATGTGCCTATCATGATAGGCCTTTTCTCATTCCTTTTATACCTACTGATGGAATCCTACAATAAATCGATCTTCTTCTAGTTCTACCAACTACACAAGCCTCTCTTGAATAGTGCGAGTGTCATCCATATCCATGAATGATGCAATTATGAGACTAGGAACCAAATATTCCATAGAGACAATTGCTTCTAGGCCATACACCAACTCGAAGGGAGTGTGCCTTGTTATCTTCTTGCAAGTAGTTCTATAGGCCCATAGCACTGCTGGTACTCTCAAATCCCAGGCATCCCTATTCACACTGCAAATCATTGTGAGCGTTGTCTCCAATATCTTGTTGAAAGATTCGACCGTCCCATTCGCTTGTGGATGGTAAGGATTACTCTTCTGATGGTAGACTTCAAATTCCTGAGTCAAAGCTTCAATAGTCTTGTTAATAAAGTGTGTGCCTTGATTACTCATCAGGGTCTTCGGGCATACAAACCTGGTTATGATATCCTCAAATATAAATCACACATTTGTAGTTGCACTATAGTCCTTAACTTCTCTTGCTTCTGCCCATCTCATTAAATACTTTGTTGCAGTGATGATGTATCTAGATCTTGTGCGCTTCCTTGGTGGGTTTATAGGTCCCACAAGATCAATTGCTCATTTCTCAAATGCCTGCAAATTCAATTTTGGTGCTAAAGACATCTCATCTCTTTGGGAAGGCTTCCCAAATCTTTGGCATACATTGCAAGCTCTATAGTATTCGTTTGAATCTTTATGTAAAGTAGGCCACCAGAGGCCATCTCTAAGAACCTTCTGCATTGTTGCTTTCCCTACGTAGTTTCCTCCTGTGATGCCTTCATGTGCTTATGCTAAAATTATTGGTATTTCTACCTCCATAATGCATCTCCTCAGGATCTCATCAGGTCCCATCTTGTATAGATATCTGACTATAAGTGAAAAATCTGCAGCGCACACTACCAATTGTTTATTCTAGATGATTGTATATTCACTAGGTGCCATTCTTGTTGACATGAATTGGACTATCTCGATGAAGTGGTCACCAACCCTTCTAATGGCCAACAACTATGCATCTGGTAGTGTATCCTCCAAACTAGTAGGTTCCTCTCCATGCTCCAACCTAGACAAATGATTAGGTCCCTTGTTCATTCTCCCTAGCTTGACCATAATCTCAAAATCATATTCCTAGAATAAAAATGGCCATCTGCATATTCTTCCCCCCAACACTAGATTTTTGACTAGGTATTTCAATGCAGAGTGATCAGTGAACATCTTAAAATGTCCTCCCAACAAGTAGTGTTGAAATGTCTATAGCACATACACCATGGCTAAACCTTTTCTCTCAGTGGTAGTGTAGTTTATCTCAGTTGTAGATAACTTCCTACTAGCAAAGGCCAACGAGTGGTCAATATCTCGTGCTCTTGGTTGTGCTAAAATTGCTCCTAATGCAATAGAAGATGCATCGACATGCACATAAAATTCCTTTCTCCAATCTGGGAAAACCAGAATAAGCGTAGTAACCATTTTTTGTTTCAGTGTGTCGAAGCTCTACTGACATTCTTCTATCCATTGAAACTGATAATCTTTCTTCAGAAGCTTCTCCATGGGTGTTGTAATCTGTGCAGAGCCCTTAATGAACTTCATGTACTATCTAGTATGTCCCAACGCAATGTGCATCTGTCTAACTGAAGTAGGAGGGGGTAGATCAATAATAATGGAAATCTTGGACAGATCTACCAACAGCCCCTGCCTAGACACAATATGGCCCAACAACACTCCAAAGGGTGAAAAGAAGATGCACTTCTTCAAATTCAGGACAATCTGACATTGCCTTCACTTATCCAACATTAGTCTTAAACATTCAATATGATTTTGTAATAAACTAAAAACAGTCCAATCATCAAAATATGCTTCCAATTTTTTTTGTAAAAACTCCTTGAATGCTTCGACCACCACCCTGGAGAACATGATTGTTGCATTCTTCAATCCAAAAGGTATCATTGTGTAATGGCAGGAACCCCATTCTATTGCAAATGTGGTCTTATGGCGATCTTCTTTAGCAATCCTGATATGATGATAACCTAAAAATCCATCTGTAAAGGAATATACCTCCTATCCTCTTACATTATCTAAAACTTCGTCTGTAAATAGTGTAGGGAATGGGTCATGCAAATAGGCATCATTTAGGTTTATGAGATCTACACAGATCCTGATCTCTCCTATCTTCTTATCTTGTATCACCATAGGACTAATCCATTTTGACTCCTCCACAAGTTCTATGATTCTTGCTTCCAACATTCGAACTAGTTCAATCTTAACTTTTTCCTTATATTTGGGATCCAATCTGTAGGGTCTCTTCTTGACCAGCCTTGCATTTGGTTTCAAGGGGATCTTCATCTCTCCCATGGGCCCTTTTATGCCCTTCATATCAATGAACTTGGTTGGGAACAAGTCCAGGTATTCATGCAGTAATTCTATGATCTTATCAATGGTGGCATCATCCCAATAATCCCCAACATTAGCAAGCTTAGGTGATTTCTCTGTTCCAATATTAACTTTCTTGATTTTGATCAGTTGTCCAAGGAAAGGTAGTTCAACTCCTGGTCCTTCTGTGTCTCTTTGCCCTTCCGTTTTTGCGATGTTTACATTCCTATCATCATCTTCAACGACATTGATATTGTAACATCCATTCGGCTTCTAAAGAGGTGTAGTCCATTCATCCTCTTCTTGCTCCATAGGGAGGCTAGGTGCCTCCTTAAAGACTTTTTGTCTGACAACTTGTAAATATTGGTCCACCGTGGAATACTAACTTTCAAACAAAAATGTAGCTACAAATTTTTGATTCATACCATACCAATCTGAAGTGGTGAGGCACATTTTTGCATGAAGATACCAATTGATGGGCATTGTGTCTAGAGTATTGATGAACTTGTTCACCCATTTTTCTTGAGGAATGTTGCTCTAGGCCTCCTCACAACCTCGCACATGGTCCTTCAGACATCTTTGACCTGTGTATCTAACTTTACATCCTTCAATGTTGTCTGAAAATCATGTTGTCATCAAAGTGCGACATTGCATCCAGTCTGCGATGTTCTTTTTATGTGTTCCCCACCATCTTGCTAGAGTAGCTTTCAAAGCCTCATCCAGTGCCAACAATCTCTTTTGTACTGGTACAATATCTTCAAATTCCATTAAGAACGTTTCTAAATGATTTAAATCATCAAATGTGGGCAAGTTACTTACTTCTTTGCCAATCCAATGAACTTCCTTGGTCAATCGGGCACATCTCTGTGCCAAAACTTCATACATTTTGTTCTTCCAGTTCTCCAGTGCTTCTTCTAAGTTTGATGAGCATGCGTTGTTGCTTCGCCAACTTAAATTCCCATATGTTATAGGATTCATGTAATCATGTTGTCTTGTTGTCAATTTATATATATTCTCTAGCTCATATGCGTGGTCTTCTTCTTTGATGGGTTCTGTGTATATTCAACCTTCATCAGGATCCAGAGGTGAAATGACCCTAAGGCCATCACCTTCGAATTTCATTCTTCTTTTCTTTAAGTCAAAAACATTGGAATTGTTGAAAGCCCAATCAATTCCTAAAAACGCAGGATAAGGTCAACTATCATCAACTATCTCAATCACCTCGAAATCCACAAATGTTCTTACTCCGTTGATGTCCATAGGGACATGCTCCATCCTACCAAAGGGGTTTATTGCTTACTGATTAGCCATCCTAAGGCTGATAGGGGAATAAATCAATTTAGGTTTTCCCATTAGTGCCCAGGTCTGCTTCGTCATAACATTGACCTTCGACCCTAAGTCCAGGACCACATAATCTATATCGTAATCTCCAATTTGGGCGTTAAGGTGTAGTTACTTATTTTTCCTTCTCTTTTTTGATAGTTGATGTACTTCTTTATTCAGTAGAGGATCTACCCTTCCTATCTCATATTGTCTGATCAAATTTTGTAGTTCTTGTATGGATTTTTCATCCATAATAAAATTAATGCAAGTACATAAGAATTCCATAAGTATTCTTACCTCTTTTCCTTCTCCAGACGAAGGAGACTAATCAAAGGCCAGGGGCATTCCACATTCTCTCACTTCTGGTTATGCCTTTGATGAATAAGCCTGATCTCTTTCAAACTCTTTTCCTGCCTCTTCAAATGTCTACTTCTCTTTCTTTGGATCAAACTCTTGTGTCTTCTCCGCAACTCTTCTAATTCCTGATTCTTCAGTAATCTTCCTTGAAGTCACCTTGTCTTCTCTTGTAGCAACACCTCCTCTAGTGACAACGATGACTCTAGTATCCACTCCGCAAGGTTCTGCTGAGATTAGTTGTACTTGTTGGTTCCCTCCTCCTCTTTCTTGAATTTTGGCTAACAACACAGGACAATCTTCTATGACATGTTCAAATGCATTGCAATAACTGCAAGTGGCACAAGGGTTCTAACAGTCCCTTTCCAAGTGACCTGGTTGTGCGCAGTTGTAACAAATGATCTGACCTCAACCTCGGCCCATGCCTTCTCCTCATCCTCTTCCTATGAATCCACCATGAGGGTTGAAGTTTCCTCTTCCTTGGGAGTTAAAATGGGTAGTATTTCCTTCTTGATGTACTTCACCTTGAATTGTGTCTCTTGATATTTCATGCAAGAGGTCATAATCCCTAGACTCTTTCTCATCATGCCCCACAGATTTACAGAATGTGCAGTAAAGGTTGGTATCCATCTGGACATATTTTTGCATGTAATAGAATTCTCAAGGGAGATGTCTATTTATACATACCTCGCACTAAGGTAGAGTAACCTGCTTGAAAGGGCTCAGGGCTCCTGAAGCCAATTACTCATGGAATAGAGGACAATTATCCTTATCACGACCTTATGATTTTCATCTGATACACCAAATATCTTCTCTTTTTTCTTTTCCCTTATCTTTGTTCATATCTTCAACCTACAGTGATAAGCTAGTTAGTTGACTCAAAATTTGACTCATACCTGAGTTGGATTCCCCCATAGGGGTTGATTCTAGTTTCATAGTGATCTCCAGTGCCTCAACTTGTGAAGCGATCTTCTATTGCATCAGAGGGACTCTGATGTGTGGTAAGAGGGAAGCAATGAACCATTCTTTATTTTGTTCATCTGGAATCTGAAAACTCAAATGGCATGTCAAGGTCTTAAACCTCTGATCAAACTCCCAAACAGGTTAAGGTACTCTCTACTTGATTTCTGTCAACTCTGTGATGCACTGCGACTCCGACTTGGATTTCTTGAATTCTGCAACCAACACAGTCTTGATATCATTCAGTGGTTTCGTTTGGACAACTCCTTGGACAAACTTCATGTACTAGCTCAGTGTGCGGTCTCTTAGGGTAGTACTAAGCTAAGCTCTCTTAACATATTCATCGGTGACATTCTTAATACTCCATACAGATTCACATAAGAACCAATGTTGATCAAGATCTTCAGATCCCTCTCCCCTAAAGGTGGGTAGCCTCATCTCATCTGCCATAGATATTCCTAGGGTTCCTGAATGAGTATGCACTAAACCACTTGTACCAGTTCTCTAAGTGTTCTTATAACTTAGGTTACTCTGGTTACTTAATGTTGTTAAAACAACAGGATGCGTAATAGTACTTACTTCAACATTTTGCGTTGTCCCTGAAGTTTCTGACTCTTCTCAGCGAGGTTCTTCAGTATTTCCTTCTTCTTTCCTAGGGGCCTCTGAATGTTCCTCGTTCAGTATCTCTTATTCTTCACCACTATAGAACCCTTCTTCCTGTGATGGTGGTTCGTGATTCTGCTCAAACAAGTTCACCAGAGGAACTTCTCTGAAGGTTCTTCCACTGGGCATGTGTCCGACCTATGTGCCGTTGTCGATGTCTAAATTTTTGAACATTAGATTTTTCAATATGACCCACTATTGTATCTGTAGGATGTTCTTCTCATGCAATAGCATCTTAATATTCAACTTCAGGAAATGTAAAAATTTTCCTCTAGGTCCCTTAAAGAAATATCTCTCTACTTGGCTATATGATTCTACTCTATCAATGGAAAACTTAGTGGTATACCCTCCAATGGTACTATCAAACGAGTGATCTACTGCTCTTGACATGGCGTTATCAACTCTCTTAACCTTCTTGATCAGCGTCGATGTCCAAACCATAGGTGGTCTGAGTCTGATCTCAAACTGCGTATCTACTAATATGGCTAGCCACTCATATAGCTCCTTATGAATTCATCCAAATAAAATCTTGTGTATATCAGTAAATATATACCTTACCAACCAATCCTCTATACCAATATTAGGGTTCTTATTCTGATCTTCTACGAAGTCCTTCTCTTGTTATTCTATCCATTTCTGAATCTCTATCTTCGATGGAAACCACCTTGACATTCCCTCAATAAGATCACAGTCCCGACAACAGAACCATTTGTTGGCACAAGGGAAAACCCAAGGTTCATTTCTAACAATGCACCAACAAGCCCTAACTACTGGCCCTTTCAGAAACACCTACAAATCAGATGTAGTCTCACCCAAAGAAGCTATAGGGGGTTGCAGGACACAGGTGTCTACAACTAGAGGAAATGCATAGAGGATCCAAGGAAACACTCTCACATAGATCTAGTTATTCCTATCTTTCTTAATTCTACTACGCAAACTATATCTTAGATCTAACACTATATTGCATTAACAATATATCAGAGATCAAAAGAACACAACATCAATCACACACAACAACAAGATATATGTGGTTCACCCTCTCCCTAGGGATATGTCCACATAACTACACTTTATAATATATTAGATGAAAGCATACAGTTCTATCTACACTCTTAGCTTGCAAATCTCTCTCTTTCTTTCTCTTCTCCTCTCCCCTTCGTGCGCACCCAGTTTTAGGGTTGATCTTCACACCCAGCTGAAGATCTTACAACATAGACTTCTCTCACCACACAATACTTCTCTCTCAGCAATAACAACAATCACTCCTCATACATAATCTCGATCCTATCCCACGTCCTATTGACCTTAATTTATACATTACAATGACTCTCGGACAACCTTAGGCCGAAACCTAGTTTTCAAAACCCTAAATACCAAAACCCCAGGTGTCTAAAACTCTAGGTTAACTTGACTCACGTTTTCAGGGCTTCGTTAGCCTGTCTTTCATTCTTTCTTGCAAGGTGCTCCAAAGCATCCATTGGTGGATTTTTTCGTTTGCTGAGTCATCCATGATCCATCTTCCTTGTTGATCTGTCTTCTTGGATCTCCCCATCCAACAACTTGCTTTCTCTTACTTCAATCTGTCTTTTCTTCTCTTTTGGCCACTTCGACCCAATCTCAGTCAACTTGCTTTTTGCGTAGTTCACACTTCACGATTCTTTCCTTAACCTTCAAAACCCTCCATAACTAAGGGCCAACAGGCGTCCTGACAATGGAACCATTTGTTGGCATAGGGGAAGACGCAAGGTTCAATTCTAACAATGCACCAACAATCCCTAACTACTGATCCTTTCAGCAACACTTGCAAAGAAAATGCAGTCTCACCCAAAGTATCTATAGGGGGTTGCAGGACACAAGTGTCTACAACCAGAGGAAATGCAAAGAGGATCTAGGGAAAAACTCTCACACAGATCTAGTTATTCTTATCTTTCTTAAGCCTACTGCGTGAAATATATCTTAGATCTAACACAATATTTCATTAACAGTATGTCATAGATCATAAGAACACAACATCAATCGCACAAAACAACAATATATACGTGGTTCACCCTCTCCCTAGGGCTATGTCCACAAAACTGTGCTGTATAATATATTAGATGAAAGAATACCATTCTATATGCACTCTTATCTTTCATATCTCTCTCTTTCTTTCTCTTCTCCTCTCCCCTCTCTGCGCACCCAACTACATGGTTGATCTTCGCACCCAGTTGAAGATCTTACAACACAGACTTCTCTCACCACACAATACTTATCTCTCAACAATAGCAGCAATCACTCCTCATACATAATTCTGATCCTATCCCAGGTCCTCTTGACCTTAATTTATACATTACAATGACTCTCGGACAACCTTAGGCCAAAACCTAGGTGTCAAAACCCTAAATACCAAAACCCTAGGTGTCTAAAAACCTAGGTCAACTTGACCCACATTTTCAGGGCTTTGCTATCCTGTCTGTCCTTCTTTCTTGCGAGGTGCTCCAAAGCATCCATTGGTGGATTTTTTTTCTTACTGAGTCATCCATGATCCATCTTCCTTGTTGATATGTCTTGATTGATCTCCCCATCTGATGGCTTGCTTTCTCTTACTTTGCTCCGTCTTTTCTGCTCTTTTTCCCACTTCGACCCAATCTTAGTCAACTTTTTTTTTGTACAGTTCACACTTCATGCTTCTTTCCTTAATCATCACAACCCTCCATAACCAAGGGCCAACATTATTTCTTGGATTTATAGCTCCATTACTCTTGCTTGAAGTTGTTGAATGACTTTGGAAAGCTTCCCCACTTGCATCTCATTTGACTTTGGTTCTTCTTATGCCAAGCCCGACATAGAGAAAAGTGCTCTAGTTACTTCCTCTTTGACCACAGTCTACTCTGCAAGAAGATGGTATTTTTCTTTTTGCATCTTCTCTGTGTCCTCCTCAAACATTGCCCTAATTTCATCTTTCTCCTGCTGTGCAACTTGAAGTTGTTCTAAGGCCTCTTCCTTTTCTTGCTTCATGGATTCTGTAGCCTGTTCCTTTTCTTCTTGGGCTCAACAAAGTCGAGCCTCTTTCGCATCTGGTAACCTTCACAATTGGGTGGGCTCATCCCCCAATTATACACTTTTTGTTGAAGATGGTGTAGTAGGCACTGCACGGCTCAAATGGATAGCCTGTTGGATGTCCTTGAGCTCCTTCTCTATTCTGTCATACATTGAATCCTTCTTTTCTCCCTGTCTTTGCAAGATGTCTTCTGAAGTGTCCTCTATAGCTGTGATGATGAGATCAATATCATCCAATGTAATCACATTCTTCGACTAAGGCTTGTTGGCGCGGGCCTTCTTTCTGGTCGAAGGTTTCTCTGGGGAAACCTTGATCTTTTGCGATGCTTCTGCTATGGTGAAGGGATCCTTCGGTAGTGTAGCTTCACCTTTGTCTTTCTTTTCTTCATCTTCGCCTCCTTCCTCTTTGTTCACTTCGTCTCCTCCTCCTCTTGCAGGTGAGTCAAGCCTACTTTCATTTGATGGGTTGTCCTCCTCATCAGTTTTTTTGTCTTGGACTTCGTTCTTTTTCTTCTTTTTCTTTGCACTGCTTTGTTCATCATACTCAATATGGGTGACCAAAGTAATTTCAATGATTTTGGGGTCATAGATTTTTGCATCTTTGACCTATACAAGGAATTTTGCTAGCCATTCCTTAGTGATCTTTTCCATGTCTTCATCGGTCAATTTATAGTAGGAATGTAGCTCCTCCTTACTTTTATCCCTGTGTGTGGTGATGTATATGAAGTGTCGGTCTACGTGGAACTTTGCTAGCATCCTGTATTGATGGAGTGTATTCGGTGTCATTCAGGGAAATGATTCAATGGAGCACTTCAGTTGTAAGTAGTAAGCATGGAAGACAAAATTTGACTGCCACTGCTTCACCATATCGTTTGTATACCAAAAGGTAGTGAATCTCGCGGCCAATGGTTCTGATGGATCAAATTTTGGGAAGGCTGATCCTTCCGGAATTTTCCAGGTGACAAATGTGATCAAAATCAGTAACCAAGTGAAATTAAATTTGTATCCTTGGTCCTGCACTTCGCAGCAGTCCTTCTCCAACTCATTGACGAGGTAGCTCGCCCAGTTCATCTACATTCCTTAGACACACTTCCCTGCAAGGTCAACTACGAACCCTGTTTCACGCGATTCTTTCTGACGATCTCGCCACTAATAAGCTGACAAGCCAGGCACACTATGCCATCCTAGATGGAGGATACCTTGTAGCCTCTCTTCCCCTTCTCTACATCTCCATAGGCTTCCTTTATACACTATGCCAAGGAACAATCTAACGTCTTCCCTGGGTAGAACTGGTGAGGGTCCAGTCCCTGCATGCTTAATCCAGTGATCAAGTGGATCAACGTTGGATCCACAGTCACGCGCCTATCAAGCCATAGATACACTCCATGGTAACACGATAGGAGGAGTTTAATGCAAGCGTTAAACCTCCTGATGTCGACCGAAGTGGGGGATCTTCATCACGTTCAAGATCGTGGAGTGCGCAAGCTCCTTAATCCATGATTGGGGAACTATCTTGGTATTCTTCCCAATTGTCTTCATCAAGTACCTATGCAATGCAAGCATCGCATAGTTCTTTTGATCTCTGAGGTTGAAGTTTCTAATCTTGAGATATGGGACCAGTCCCAACTAGGATCCAACTGTGTGTATCCCCTTCAGGAGGTACATAGTGATGAGCATGTACTCAAATTCACGTGGGACACTATCACAACTAACTTCACTAGCCAAAGATGGGGTGTATTCAGGAAAGACCGACGGGATCTACTTCACGTTAGCTAGATCATCCCGGTGTTTGCTTCTTTTCTTAGTCACGGTTTGGCTAGACCATCGTTCGATCGAGGGGGATGCTTGAAATGTGCCTGTCAATGATGCCTGTATTCCTACAAACATGAATTTCTCAGCCACAAGGTCTATCAAAATATCCTATACAGATTTCTCTAGCGCGCTATTCTTGCTCGATATTCACACGTGTAATCAAGGAGATCGGGTAGGCAAACATACACACATGCTAATCAAACGGACGACGAGGCCTATACAACACAGTGCGGTATGCGATCAATTCTCTATTAGCTCGAATATCTCATTTTGTAAAAAGTGGTCCTAGCGCAACATCTGATGGATTAAATAAGAAACATCATAACAGATTCGTCCAACAGGTATGAGTGTGTCAATCAATACAAATCCATCAATTATGGTGTGGTCTCAACGGTCTAATGGTGATGTTTCTGTCAATAACTCTGTTTCTATTTGTTTCAGAGCGTCATTCTAACAGTCATGACACCTCCAACGGTCATATAGCTTCACCTTGGCGAAGTCCCATTCTGCATGGTTCTGCTATTCCAGTGAGGTTCAAGTTCTGCAAGCCTGCCTTCTGTGAAGTCTTCTCTGGAACTTCCTACAGTTTTTCTAATTTTTCTTTCTTCTTATTGAGCTTTCGAGTCTTCTTTCCTGTGATTTGAGTCTCTGGATTCCTCTTTCCATTCTTATTCTTATTTTCTCTTAGTGTAGTAATTTTGCACTGCTAAGGGTCTTCCAAAGGGTTCAAAGGTAATACCTCTTCTGTTACTATTTCCAGGGTGAATGCACTTCTTTCCTGCATGGACAGGTGATTTAAGCCTTCTTGTGTTCTTTCAACTTTGACAGATAATTCTCTGGCCCTTTTTTGCTTCGACTTGTCCTCTTTTTCTTCTATTAGTCGCACTATTTTTCTGGCTATGAAGTCCCTTAATTCTTGTTTTTTCTATTCTGTAGCTTTCTCCTCTGCTTTACTTCTGATCTGGTCCTTCTCAATCCAATTCTTTCCTAATAAAAGTGAAAAATGGGTGTTGTTCTCAACAAACTTAATGACTTTTAATTCTTCTTCGGTTGATGTTTCATGATAAATCATAGGTATATTAGTAACTCTTCCACATAGTGTTATCATCTTTCCTTTAAACAATCGCTTCCTCTCCAATGAAGGTATCATAGTAGGCTTTCCCAAAATTTCCCAAGTGCTTTCTGGCATGATGTTCACATGTGTTTCTTCATCCAATACACAGTCTATGTCGAAGTCTCCTATCTTCTTTCTATGCACGACTTCTCTTTTAAGATCTTTGGTAAACTGATATCTCTATGATCATTCAATGTTTCTTTCAACTGTAATAACATAGTCTCTAATTCTTTCTGGTTTTCTAACATATCCTTAGTTCCTTGACCTTCTTCATAGTTTTCTTTTCTCATGTTCATCTTTTCAACTTTGGAAAGCATTCTAAGGAAATCCTCAACTTTTTGACCAATAGATCTACAACAAAGACAAATAGGACCTGTATCAGGGAATTCCTTAGCAAGATGTCTCGATATTTTGCAACTATAACACAGTGTCAATCCTCTCTTTATTTTAAATGATCCCCAACCTTTCCTATACTATGCACTAGGATCACAGTGATGGACCTGCAATCTGTAAAAATTATTTCTAGGTTCCTGCATCCACTTGTTAGTCCAAAAATTCATCCTATGCATAGGAATAACATATCTTTCTCTATTTCTATCAAATTTATTCGGATCAATTATTTCTTCTAGTTTTGCCCTAGTTTTCAAACTAGCACAAAATCTATCAAACATACCTAGATTCATACTTTCAAAGAAAAAATTTCCACTTATCTTACCTTTATCAGAGCACAAAGCTTTAAGATCTTACCTCTTTTCTTCAGAACCGGTTCCTTTCTTAGCACAGAGCTTCACAAGTCATGTAGAATAATGTGCACTACAACAATAGATCTACACACAGAGCTTTCGCTTTTCTTTAGTTCCCATCAATCACAGTTTCAGGTCCCAACAACATAACCATTTGTTGGCACAGGGGCAGACGCAGGGTTCAATGATTCAACAATGCACCAACAAAACCCTAACTATCGGCCCTTTCAGTAACACCTGCAAAGCAAATGAAGTCTCACCCGAGGTAGAGGTAGGGGGGGGGGTTAGGACTCAAGTGTCTACAACCTAGCTGGGACACAGGTCTGTGATCACAACACTTAATAGAGGACATAGCTAATCAATATGCATTATTTCTTAACTCCCATTCACATCGCAGATTAAACCCTAAAATACAGAACATCGCAGTAGTGAGAAGATCACACACTTCCAATTGCTTGGAATATAGCATTAACTTATCTCTAGCATTCATTTACCAAACTAAGCATCCATACATCTATCTTACATATATAAAGATCAGTGCACTAAGAAAATAAATACATAAAAAACATAAACAACATTGTACAAAGCACATCAACACAGGATATATGTGGTTCACCCCAGTGTGGGGCTACGTCCACCAACTACTTCTTCTTCTTTATTAGTCTTTTTCAATCTTTTAAAATCATCTTCTACTGTGCAGAGAGCCACAGAGCCCAATTCTGTAGAGGAAGGGAGATCTGTGTGCAACCTGCCAAATCCTCCTTCCCAGAATTAGGTTAAGACACAGAGCCAACTCCTTATTAGCACAAAGCCTCTTACAATCACTTGCACTTAGCTAGAACTTTACATATTCTTGCACAAAGCCAACTTGGACCGACTTCTCTCTAAGACCTATCTACTTATTTATAAATTACAAAAAGGCCTAAACATGGGTAAACCCATGGGCCAACATCCCATGCTCATTACATAAACCCTAAAAGCCCAAAAATCCCGCAGAACAAGTGAGATCCCATGATCTCCACTTTGCCTGGGCACTCCATCTTCGACCAACCTGTCGAAGTCCCAAAACTGGTCAAACATGACCAATATTCTCTCAAAAATTGGTCGAGGGCCAACAATCTCATAATTATTTTTCCTTCCTTCCATTGAGATTGTTTTGGAGTTTCCATGAACCTTGAAATCAGACTCACTCCATACATAATATCAGGCCTTGTTGCGATCAGATACATAAGTCTTCCTACCAACATTTCAAACAGAGTTGGGTCCACTTTAGATCATTCATCTTCCTTGCTTAACTTCAATCTTGTTATGACAGGTGTTGGGGCTGATTTGGAATTTAACATGTTGAATATTTGCAAGATTTCATGTGCATATTTAGATTGTGAAATAAATATACCCGCTTCGGATTGGTGAACTTCAATACCCAAAAAATATCTCATAAGCCCCAAATTAGTCATTTCAAATTCATCCTTCATGACTGACTTAAATTCTTCTATGCCAAATTCACTTGTAAAAATCAAATCATCTACATTTAAGAAAACAATTAACATATTATCTTGCTGATTGGATTTGATGTACAAAGTTGGCTTACAATCACTTCTTTCATTCTGAGTGAGGTAGATGGAATCTATATGGTTGTACCAAGCTCTGGGATATTGCTTTAATCCATACAATGCCTTCTTTAATATGTATACTTTGTTCTCTTGTCCTAGAATCTCATACCCTTGTGGATGTTGTACATATACTTCTTCTTCTAAATGTCCATTGAAAAATGTTGAATTTACATCCATTGGATGAACATGCCATTTATTCTACACAAAAATGGCTAACACAGTTATGGTTGTGTCCATGCAAGCAAGTGGTGCAAATGTTTCATTGAAATATATTCCAGGTGGTTGTGTGAAACCCCTTGCGACTAACTTTGCCTTGTTCTTCTACACATTTCCATTTGCATCTTTCTTGGTTTTATAAATCCACTTGACACTTATCACATCTTTATCTTCAAGTACATCTACCAATTTCCATGTCTGATTATTCTCTATGCATTCAATTTCTTCATCCATGGCTTGTGACCATACATCATTTTTGACATCTTCTTCAAAAGTTAATGGATCATCTATTTGCGAAAACAGAGAAAAGACTAAAAATGAATTTGATGTATCAACATTGTATATGTTGCACATACTTCTTGTCTTTCTTAGTAACATACTTGCTAATGTTGGATATGGAGATGTAAAACTACTCAGACTGCTTACTAGAGTTTGATGTGCTCTAGGTGTGGACTATGCACCTGCAGATCTCACTGGATTAGTTTGTGTTGCAATTTGTGTCACTGCTCAAGGAGTGGAAAAAACTATGCTTTGACTTGTACTTGGTGTTTGAACCAATTATCCTTCCATGTCATCATGCGCAATACCATCAATAATTTTAACTATCCTTTTTATGCTTCCATCATATGCTTCATTATCCACAAATTGAAGATCGTGATTGATTATGATTTTTCTTGCAATAGGATCATACAACTTGTATGCTTTTGTATCTTCAGATACACAAAAAAATACATTTTTGTCCTTTTTTGTCTAACTTCTTTCTCAACTCATTTGGAACATATGCGTATGCGACATAACCAAAAAAATTTAAGTGTGCAACATTATGCTTCATACATGTCCAGGATTCTTGAGGAACTTTGTTTGTCACACCCTTTGTCGAACATTTGTTCATGATGTACAATGCAGTTTCTACTGCCTCAACCCAATACTCATTCGACAAATGTTCAACTGCCAACACACGGTGCGCCATTTCCATGACAGTTCGATTCTTCCTTTATGCAACACCATTCTGTTGTGGTGTGTACTGGGTGTTAAATTTCTTGTTAATGCCATGAACTTTAGAAAAGTTATGAAAATCCCTTTAAACATATTCACCACCTCTATCAGTTCTTAAAACCTTGATGTAGTAACCACTTTGCTTCTCCATAAGTGATTTTAACTATTGAAAACAAGCAAATGCATCATATTTAGGTTTCAAAAAATAAATACATGTTTTTCTTGATAAATCATCAATGGATGTAAGAAGGTAGGTACTATCTCCTATAGATGGTGTTTGCATTTGTCCATAGATATCTGAATGTACAATTTCCAAAGGAGATTTTTCTCTATATGACTTGCCAACTGGAAATGACTCTCTGTGCTGCTTTCCAAAAATGCATTCTTTACATATTCTTTCTGGATTTTCAATTAATGACAAACCTTTCACCATATTCGTTGTATGTAGCAACTTCATACCTCCAAATTTTAAGTGTCCAAATATGAAATTCCACAGCCAGGAATCATCCTGCACTTCAGATTGAAATGTTGCTTGTAACTCCATGCCATTATATTCTTTCTTCTTAGAACTACGTGCATTAACTTTTCTTTCCTTGGAACAATGCACACTTTCTTCTTTTCTTTCTTATTTAAATGCAGTGTCAGAGTGCTCATATTTTTCTTCATAGATATATTGCGATGTTTTTCTCTTCATGGTTGGATTTAATCTTAATGGAAACATTATGTTGCTTGTCATCTGAATTCTTACAATAAGTTGATTCTTTTGATATCTATCCAAAATCACATAGTGATTATATTCCATGTATATTATGTACTCTTTTTGTAACAACTGTCCTCTACTCATCAAATTATGTTTTAGACCAACAACATAATATTCATTAGGCATGACCTTTTCTTATCCTTGTTTAGTTAAAATGTTAATATTGCCTTTACCCAAGAAAGTGACTTGGATATATGTTCCAAGTGTAACTTTAGTTTGGACTGACTTATCCAAACTAGAAAACAATTCTAAGGTTCCTGCCATGTAATTACTACAGCCTAAATCTAAATACCATATGTCACATGGACTTTCTTGAGCAACATTGCATTCAACTGGTGAGACTGTAGGAATTCCTTCAATGCACGCCATAAGCATAGGATTGGATGGAGTGTTTTTTTTGTTTGATTGATCTTGACCTTGCTTGTTCTGATTGTAGTGTCTCTTCCTGTATTCATATGCATAATGTCCATACTTTCTACATTAATGGCACTGAATCTTTGATTTATCGGATCTTTGACCACTTGACTGAATGGTATTTTGATTTTGACCTCTACCACCAGTATTTGTAGGACTGCTACTACGTTCACCTTTGGTAGAACTCCTTCCTCTTCCTCTAGATTTTTATCTCCCCCTTCCTCTTCCAAAACTTATAGATGATTGCACGAAAAATGCATTTTCTAATGACATATTTGATCTATTCAATAAATGTTCATGATTAATGAGGGAGGCTTGCAACTCATCTAGACTGAATTGACTCTGGTGTTTGTTTTTTTCTAAAGTCACAACAAGAGGATCAAACTTAGGAGTAAGACTCCTAATTACCTTCTCAACAAATTTTATATCCTCTATGTTTTCTCCATGAGATTTAATCTGATTTATCAGGCCAATAACATGGGTGTAAAAATATTCTACTGAATATGTGTCTTTCATTGACAGAGTTTTAAAATCTCTTCTAATAATTTGTGATTTTGAAGTTTTGACTTTATCCATACCTTGATAATAAGTTTGTAATATGCCCCATGCTTTCTTGACTTTCTTTGTTGATGCTACTCTTGGGAGTATGCTCTCATGCATTGCTTGATGTATGTAAAACATTCTCTTTCCATCATTCTTTATTTGATCTTTCAAAGCATCATTCTGCGCTTGTGTGAGGGAATTGTATGATGCCTGATTTGTTGGTTCCACATAGCCATTTTAAACTAGCTCCCATACATATTGTCCCCAAAATAGTGCCTTCATGGTCAAGGACCATAACTCATAATTTTTTCCTGTAAAAGTGGGAGGTTTCATATTTGAAGTAGAAGCCATGATTTCACCTTACAACATAGTTGTTTCTCTTGAAATCTACTATGATAAGACTTGCTCTGATAAACCTGCTCTGATACTGGATATTGGATCTATGGGGTAGAGATTTCTCTCAGTGCAGTGAAAATGAAAATACTGTGAAGCTAAATTCTTCGTTGCTGAGCTCTCATGATTTACCGTGCAGTTTCTAGACTGTACGATATACTATGCATTGTGATGATAACACTTAATAAAGAAATTTGTGAAATATTGTGCTACTCAAGCACATAAAACCATATGTATTCTTTCAGTGCAGATTCAGGATCATGTGAACTTACTTAAGATTGTTCACAAAATAGAGAGAATATGTATTCAAGGTGTTTGAACACTACAAAACTCAGGAATATATAGCTACACAAATACTTAATATATTATCAACTTGAATGTTGCACACTGTTACAGAGTACAAAACTATGTCGAGCTTCAGCTCTGACAACTTCTGTAAACTTACAAAAACTTAGAGCTTGTGCTCTCAGACTTCTCGACTACTTTCACAGTTGTTGTTTCTTCTAACTATCAACTAACTCTCTCTCTATATCTATGTATCTGTATATCGACTACCTATAGACTCAAACATATAAAGACGAGGATAAAGACTTCCTATAGAAGTGAACTGACTCAAACATTTAAGACAACAATAAATACGACTGACTTTATCTGCATAATAGAGCTCGAGAAAGATAAATATCAGTTCATTTAATAACGCTCCTGTTAAAAGTCTTGCTTGCCATTTCTGACTAAGTAACACTCCTGCTTTCCGTAATAGACACAATCGACATAAGTGTAAATCTCACGACTTGTAATTAATATTTCCAACATCGATGAACAATAAAAACTTCAAGAAAACCAATCCTTCCCTAAGAGTAACATTTTTAAATCAAAATATTTCCCTCTTTACCTCATGTCAACCAATTTTGGAAGGGATGCCTTACCCCAAAACAAGTCAATGGATGAAGGGATGCGTTACAAAATACGACATTATTAGGAAAAGTATCTAAGGGATTCATTAAACCAAAAATACAAAATGTGTTTCATGTTTTATATTTAGCACATATTTACCTGGATAACTCATACGCATAGTGTGTGATGCATGCAAGTAACAACTTTATGTGGGCACAGGGACCTTTATAAATAACTAATTTTTTAATTAATTTCGAGCATATAGATATAGTAATAATTAGATATTAATAGACTTGGAATTCGTAGTGAGAAAGTCCGCTAAAAGTATATGATCATTCGTTGGTTGTAAGGTGAACAACATTCTTAAGTCAAATATGTAATAAATAAAGAGAAACTATCGAAACAAAAAGATTCTTCTTAAGTCAAATATGTATTAATTCAAATATGTAATAAATAAAGAGAAATTGTCCAAACAGAAAGATTAGGATTATTGTTGTATTAAATTTCTGGATATAAATTGTGTATGGACGTTTGTTTTAAAACGTTTATACACAGTTTATATCCATAAATCTAATACAAAATCATAATAAAATGTGAAAACATATATACATAGAAAGATTATTGTAAATGTGATAAATCTAACACAACATCATAATGAACTGTGAAAACCTTCATACATAGAAAGATTATTGTCAATGATTTTCTTTGGGAATGGTTTGGTGGAATTACATATTTAATGGCATGAAGGAAAATTATTTTTATTGGAGAAGTGTCCATTGTAGGAGGAGTATTCTCATTTTTATAGTAAAAATATATTTTTTCATTTATAAATTTTAATTTGATAAAATTTTAAAAGAAAATTTTAAATATAATTCGAGTTCCACTACTATTTAAGTTTCATGTTTTGCTAAAATAATGTTTTAAAGATTTTTTTCAATTCTAAATTAATCCAAATATTCCAAATATGAACACAATTCCAGATCCATTTGAGAGGTTTGCTGCAAGATTATACAAGTCCAAATTTAGACAAGGTGAGTTCATGAGGTTTGTTGCAAGATTATACAAATCTTAAAATAATATTGGGTGGGTGGAGTTTTGCAGTATGGGTAGCGTACTAAGAGAGCTTGTGTTACAACCCCAAGGTTTTACCCCCTACCACAACAACTCTTCAAATACGAATCTCTAAGCTTGGATCTCTGCTTGGATGCTTTACATGGATGTTTTGTATGCTTTCCTTGTGCCTTCTTTTATACTTGTTGAAGCCCCTAGCCAACTCTGCAATGGAGGATGCTCGAGATGGTCATGGCCTGTTAGGATCCTCATCATCAAATTTGCAAGACTGCATCTAGCTAACGTGAAAAAATGGGTGAAAGGAACTTAAGTGCTCTGACAAATTCGGTCTGTAGGTGGCATCGCTATTATTCTCATGGATTTTAAAAGGCCCCTCATACCTCCACAACAACGCATAGCACATGCCCGCGGGTGGTTTGAACTAGTCCTTATTTATCCTAAGAAATACCTTGTCTCCTATCTAAAACTCTAATTATTTTCTACCTCTCCTTGCTTAATACTTCATCTTTTCGACTGGATTTTTCATTTGATCTTGCACCAACTCTAGCCTATTTTTCCACTCCTTGACAAACCTTGAGGGAGATGGGATGCTCATATACAACCTTGTCAACCTAGTGTGTGAATTCATTGGTTGTTTCTCGATGACCAAATCAAACGAACTATAACCTATGGATGCACTCTTCTACAAGCTATAGTAGAATTCTGCGAAGTCTAACATCACTAGCCAATTCATTGGTTGGCCAACAAAAATTCTCTTAAGTAGTTCTCCAACAAACAATTGATCTGGTCTATCTGTCAATTGATCTATGGGTGATGACTTGAGATCATTAGCAAATTTGTCCCCACAATCCAAAATAGTTCCATCCAGAATAGTCCGATGAGCCCAGTGTCCCTATCTAACACTATGTTCAACATCAAACCCCACAACTTTGCAACTGTTTGAAAAACATCCTTCGACATCATCTGTCGAACATGGTTCCTCTGTGGGCACAAAGGTGGCATACTTGGAAATATGTCTACCACTACAAAAATCTTGTTGTATCCTTATGCCATCAACAGTTGAGTGATGAAATCTAGCGATATGCTTGCCCATGGTCTCTCCAACACTGACAAGGGATAGAGTGGACATGATAGCATTTTGGGGTTGATTTTGTCTTTCTAGCACACCAATCAATTCTGGATGAACTCCTCCACATATTTCTTTTTTTTCTCCTAGTAATAACCTCATTACAACAAAGCCAAAGTCCATTGCATCATTGGTTTCCCCGCCCAAAACAAGTCATGACACTCCTTCAACATATCTCTATGCATGTCGGTAAACTTGGGTGCATACAACCATCCAACAAAATATAATAAATAGTCTTTCAACCTAAACTTCGAGGTCTTCCTCTCCCTTTCTTACTTGATAATGTCCAAGGTTATAGGATTGTTTTTCAACCTTGCCTTGATTTTCTCATGCAAATCCAATATGACTTGACTTTGCATGGGCATCGACAAGGGTTCTCCATCAAATTCCATCATGGGAATTTTCACCTTGTAGCTCAACACATCTACAACCATGTTCAAATTTCTTGGTCAATACTCAATAGTAATGTTGAACTCAGCCAAAAATTCCTACCATCGATCTTTCTTTAGTGACAACTTTGGCTGCATCGCAAACTAGCTCATTATGACATTGCCCATTTTCACCATGAACAATATTACCAACAGTTAATTCCTCCACACCTATAGGAAGTGAACCATGATGATCATCTCCTTTACATGAATGAGGTATGTCGATTTGTGGTCTTGGATCTTCCTACTCTCATATGCCATCAACTGACCCTCCTACATCAAATCACCTCCAATTGCAAAGTCTAAGGTGTCTTTCTACACCTCGAAAGCTTGGTTGAAGTTAGGAAGATTTAATACAGCCGCCGACACCAATCTATGCTTCAATTTGCAAAATGTTGTCTTCACTTGTTTGACCAACACCATGGCCTATTCTTCTTCACCAAGTTTCTTAGAGGAGATGATATCTTGGAGTACCCTTCCATGAACCTTTGGTAGTATTTTTCCAAGCCTAGGAAACTCCTCACCTCGTGCACTATCTTTGGTTCCTCCCAATATTCAATTTCCCTTACCTTCTTGGGTTCCATGCAAGTGCATCCTTAGCCAACCCAATGACCCAAGAATAACACTTCAGTCTTCTGAAAGATACACTTTATTTTCTTCTAGTACAATTGATTTCTACTCAGCACCTTAAAGACTTGTGCCTAAGTGTTTCTCACTGTCTTCCATGATTTCATTGAAAACCACAATGTCATCTAGGTAGATGACTACAAACATGTCTAGGAATGTTCTAAACACATCATTCATCAAAGTGAAGAAGGAAACATAGGTGTTTCACAACCCAAAAGGCACAACCAAAAATTCAAAGTTGCCATACCTTGTCACACGTGCCATCTTCACCTTTGATTCTCATTTGATAATATCCTTTCCTCAAATTTATCTTGGAATACACCTTTTTCTTGACCAACTTGTCAAAACAATCCACAGCTAGGGGTAATGGATACTTGTTCTTGATTATATGTTTTTTCAATGCCTAACATTCTATGCACAATCTCAGTTCTAGGGTATTGTTCTTCACTTGGAAGAAAAATGGCATGCCATAACGTGAATGTGAAGGTCTCGTGAAGCTAACATCAAGGATCTTCATGATCTACCTATTCAACTCTTTCAACTCTAGTGCGAACAATCTATAAGGAGTCTTCGCCACCAGTTTAGACCCTGGCTCAAGCTCAATTTGATGGTTGATGATGTGCCTTGGTGGGATCCTTTTGAACAATTTCTCTCGTAGTCTCTTCACAAATTTGTTCAACGGGTTGGTAAGCACTGATGGAACAAGTTTCCCCATTTCTACTTCATATTCTCCTCCAAAAAATGTTGTAACATAAAACTACAACCCATGTTGTTGAGTTTCTTTCTTCCTAATTAGTGCGGAGGACAGGCCCTGTAACAAACATAAATATATATAAATACATAAATATAAATAAATACAAATAACTAATAATTAATAATTAATTATCAAGATACATGAAATTCTAATGAAAGGATGCATCTCTTCATGGAAGGGCACCCTTCTTGGGTATATATACAACCCTCATTTCTCAATTTTAATCATACTATCTCATTCATATTCTTATTCAATATATATTTTTACTATCCTAAATGGATTTGATCTAGATTTTAGCCAACCTTCAATTCCATATTTTCTCAAATTGGGTCCTTGACCACCAACCGATCTTTGGCCACTTAAAAAACAATTCCATCGAAGAAGAAGAAAAAATTCCAATGCAAATTAGAGAAAAAAAAAATTCCACTACAATTTGAAGAAAAAATATTTTTACAAAAAAGTATTCGCGTGAAGGAATCATGTCATACTAGCAGTACAATCACCAATTTTTATCAGTAGTATAGAAATAAAATTTTCCTCTATGAGATTAATAACTGCAAATCCATAATTTTTTAATTGAAAACAATAAACGAAAACACTTTTATGTACTGTATGATATTTTAAATTAAATGTAAATTCCAATTTGTCCGTATAGTTTTTCTGTTGCAAGACTTTGAAAAACAATCGTTGTCGGTCTTATGTACAACCTGTACACAACTGCAAAGTCAACATTCTCGCACTGTATAGATCCATGCAAAAGTCAAATGTTAACCATTTTTGAAGAGTTATTTGTATAGTTTTTGAGATACCCACAGAGAAGATCTAGCTAATAATGAAATGTACATAGCGTGAAAATGGTTTGAAGAGAAGACAAAAATTGGAGAAAAGAATGAAAGAATTTCTATTATCTATATTCCACACACAAAAGGTGAATAATTTACAATAGATATATGCTACATGAGTAAAAAATGTGCCATAGTAGTGATCTAGAGAGATCTAGAAACTCATAGATATAAACTGGAGTGAACTACCACCTAGTCCTAGTTAATTGATCCATGCAATCATCAGTTAACTCAGTCACACATGTGGAAGTGAGAGAAACACATGCAACTACTGGCGATAAAATTAAGGTTTCCATGCAAGAGTGACTTCCACTAGTCTAACTGAATGTAAATGACAAGAGGAACATCCTATTTTGTAGGGGAATATTCTATAAAGAGAATGTTCTCATCTAAGCAAGCATTTTCAACATTGGACTATCAAACTTAGGAAAATAATTCTAGGTGAGTGTGTAATATCACCAACACCCCCGCTAAACACTACTAGTTTGTACATGATGAATGGGTCTCGACAAGAGATGTCATTTTAGGTACCCATGAGAAATGAAATTAATGAGAATTGAAATAAAGAGAGGGAAAACCTCATGGGAACCCCCCCCCTCAAAGTACAATGCATAAAAAGATTTAAAAAAAAGGCAATTGCTACACAACTGTGTCCTTCACTCCAAGGATACCTTGCAAATGTGCAAGCTTACGTTCAATGAATATTTTGTTGAAGAGGTAGATTTTTATACAGATTTGATGAAGTAGATGCACCAATGCGATGTCCACATATATCAACATTATCTTATTCTAAAGAAAAAGATTCAAATTCATGTGAAGTTTGGATGAAACTTTGAAAATCGCGCGGCCATTTCCAGAAACATGTTGAAAATTTGTTGCTTTTAAAATGCTCATAACTTCACTTCCTGGACTTCGTTTCAGACAATTTGTTTTTGAAATTGGGTATTTTTCCGAGAGGAATTAAAATATCCAATTTGTTTCTACAAATTATGCACATAAAATGTCAGAATTGAATTTGATGTGCATGACCCCATTTTTGGCTACTGAGATGCATGCATCAGAGACTTTGAATGTCGCTCCTAGGAAGCATGCATGATGCATGAAAACGTGTCTACATGAAACTCCTCATATGCATGGATGATATCTTCCATATGTGATTCATAAAACAAATCTGAAATGGAGTAGACATCATCTTCAATGAATGGAATGAAAAGTTGTGTAGATACCTGTGTAGAAGGCTCTTCAAAATGAGAGGATTGATCTTCCAGTGGATTTTCTACTGGATTTATCTTGTCAACCTTTTTCATGAAATCTTCCTTATTCCCAAATAGAACCTCCATTATAGTCCATAATTGGTTTGGAGTTGAGTCTCGTATTCATCATATACCTAGTGGAGAATTTTAGGAGAAATAGACAAGCATATACACCCTATGGCCATATCTTGTTTGTCTAGAAAGTAAATTTTCTCATCGGTGGAATTAGGATCTACTTCCATTTCCATGGTTATTTGGTATAATCATTTACTTCTAAGAAGAAGTAGAATCTTTGGCTTCTACTCCAAATAGTTATGAAGCATGAGAAGTTTTGTCATTGAGTAAAACATAGATTCCAACTTTCATGTTGATTTGTTCCATCTTTGGTACCTAAAAAAGAGTGTTGGTGATGATACTTGCTAGCATCCTATGGGATCTGATACGATGTATATTTTATGAGGTACATGCATAGAATATCTAGCTAACAATGAAATGTACACAACTTGCAAATGGTGTGAAGAGAAGGCAATATTTGCAGAAAAGAATGAAAGAGTTTTTATTATCTGTATTCCACACATAAAAGGTGAATAATTTACAATAGATATAGGTTACATGAGTAAACAATGTGTCATATTAGTGATCTAGAGAGATATAGACACTCACTAATAGATACTAGAGTGAACTTTCAATTGGTCCTAGTTGGCTGATCCATGCAGTCATTAGTTAGCTGAGTCACACATGTGGCAGTGAGAAAAATACTTGCAACTACTGGTGATAAAATCATGGTTTCCATTCATGAGTGACTTCCACTAGTCTAACTAAGTGTAACTTACTCTGAACTAAAGAGAAACATCCTATTTTGTAGGGGAATATTCTATGGAGAGAACATTCTCATCTAAGTAAGCATTCTCAACATTGGACTATCAAACTTAGGAAAATAATTATAGGTGAGTGTGTAGTATCTCCAACACTATTGTACAGTCCACACAAATTTTTCATCGGTCAAAAGAAAATTTTAGTGGTATAATTTAATTATTGAGTAGTACGATCAAACCATAGCCACTGCCCCAAATTCCATACATCCCGGCCAAAATTGTAACCGTCGTACAAATTCCATATAACAAAATTCGTACAGTTGCCAAAAATAGTGCAATAATCCATACGATCTCTATGTATTTTCTCTTTGTTCTCGCCTCTTGTCGTAAATCTCCTCCGATTTAATTAATTTTTGTGCCATGCCATACCACTTAGGCGATTGTGAAATAATACTTGGCCACAATAATTACAAAGTTTATGAAGAGTCAACAAACACACCATACATCACTAATATTGTCAATAGCAAATTGATCAAATGGAATAACAATTAATCCATAAAAAGAACCCTTATCATTAACTATCAAACACCAGAAGTTACAACCACCATCATCATAATAACCAACCAGAGGGAAATAGTAGCAATCAAATTTACGGTATATATATATATATATATATATATATATATGGATTCTACAAAGACAGGCAAGAGAAAATTTGGGTTGAAAAAGAGTCATTGAAAACCAACCACAAAATTCCATAGCAAGAGTCACAGTGGTCTAAGGCTTGATATGCAACCACCGAGATCAATGTTTGATCAACCACTAGGTTGTGGATATCGAAGGTTCATTATGAGTGGAAGTTATTAGATAAAGAGAGTTTCCATTCCAAAATCCATGTTAAAATATTCGTAACACTCGAAAAGGGACAGTTGAAGGAGGGAATTGTCGTCCAATTCATGGTGGCTCTGTCAAAATTGTGGATTAATTGATGGTTTGCTAAATTGGTAGCCAATCTGAATTCTTCTATACCGTCGATAATTTATACAAACAGTCGTTATAAATCCCTAACTCAACTATTTTAGGGGTCATCGGTATCAAGTCGTGATGTTTTCGAAAAAATTAGGTCACGACATTACACACGACCGACCAATTAAATTAACAACCTACCAATTTGCACTCGAGCTTCCATTATTAGCATAAAAACAAATACTTGTGAAGGGGAGTCAATAAAGGCATTGAGGTTTATATGGTCTACATATAAATACCATAAATCAAATATATGAAGATCATAAAGGTAATTTTTAAAGTAGAAAAAAAAAGCGTGTAGAATTTACAAGGCAAGGTCTAAAAATGTTCATATAGT
This sequence comes from Picea engelmannii, assembly GCA_009831015.1. Lineage (NCBI taxonomy): Eukaryota > Viridiplantae > Streptophyta > Pinopsida > Pinales > Pinaceae > Picea > Picea engelmannii. Next base: position 514,653 of record ML781808.1, read on the forward strand.
AAAAAAGGGTTAACTTAGGATTTTAACCTTTCAAAAGTTCTTTATTTAAAAGGAGTTAAAAAAAAAACAATGGGTTAAACTCCACGATTTAGTGAAAAAAAAAAACGGGGGGGGTTAAATTATCTAATTGAGTGAAAAGAGTATAAGTAAAAGAAAAAAGTGATATATTATTATAAAATATTAAGAAGTAAACGATTATATACTTTTTTTTTGTAAATAAAAATAGATCTTTGTATTACATCATCATGAGTGTACACTTATGCATCGTTTGGAAGCCACCAGTTTCACCACAAAAGGGAAACCATAACAAGTGGCTCCAAGCGGTGATATGCCTAAAATGACACATGTTCTGTTTTACAAAATTTACAAAAATTGAGCAAAAGCTGAGAGTTTCAACAGGGACTTTGATCCCACTAACTAGCCTAAGGCAAACTACTTTTAGAGCCGCCATTACTAAGATGGTTATACAACTATAAAAAAGAGAGTAAACAAATAATCATTATCATTCTGAAAATTGAAATTGACAGGAACCAGAGTCAGGGGTGGGCCGCGTCAAGCCTTTGGGGAATATGGATGCCCCTGGGCGGTGTAGACCAGTATGAACTTCTGTTGGATCATGTTGTCATTGATGCCAATGGTTCCATTGATTGATGTCAAGTTATTGATTGATGTCAAAGGATTGATTGATTGATGATTGATGTAATATAATATGTATTGTCCTTGATGAGAATGCATAGATGAAGATGGATGAATGAGTTGTCATTGATACATGATGAAGATGGATCGATGTGGTTTCATTGGTATATGATGCATTGTTGGAAAAATGTATAGATGACTCATTATTGTCTTATCATGATTGATAAGGTGCACAAACGGATGAATGCCAAAGTGGTCCCCTTATGGTGAAATCCCTCACGGGAAGATGCTTTACGGATTGAGTTATCCTAGAAGAATGGTTGGGGGACCCATGATTGTATGAGGAATAATGAGATGAAGATCAAGGAAATTGTTGGTGAAACTATCCTAGATGGATAGTGCTTGTCATGCCATTTCTGGTGGTATGTGGAATGTCACATAACTCCTCATGGTTTGAGAGTTATGGCC
>ML781808.1:517706-579596 GCA_009831015.1 Picea engelmannii
AAAATTGTACATACATCTTGTGTTCCTTGTGGAGATGATTTGTTGATGATATATTGTTGATATATGTTGCTGATATGTATTCACATCTAACTGATTATTAATGAAAACAATGAGTAATGAGTAAATTTCGAATGCTAACTAATCGATTTTGTGTAAGAGGGAAGTTTTGGAAAAAAGATCCCCACACTCATTCACCCCCCCTATAACTGTGGTAGGTGTGTCCAACAACTTCTACTTGCAGGTGGGGCATTGTGCTTGTAGTGGGGCATCTGAGAGGGACTCGAACAAGTGATATATTCACTAGTTGATTTTCCATTGGCCATGCACCTACTCGTCCTACCACAGTCGGATGTCAAAGAGAAGCTCCAAGTGCTCCTCTGCCAGATGATAGGTAATTGGGTTCTCCTCATCGCCTATCAGTTGCTAGCTTGGGGGGATTTCCTCCTCCACTATGCAACCTCCTTTACACGAGTGAGGTTGAAAGTCTTGGGAGGTGGAAGGCCTTGGGAGGCTTGCCTTGGGGGGAGACCCTTCCATTTTCACCAAGCTCAGGCCTAGTTGAGGAGCTGAAGGTGGCTCAACGTCGCTCAACTTTGGGCTCGGATGTTGAATTGAGGGTGGAGCCTCCTCGTTGACTATGTTGAGGATATCCTATGAGGGTTGGGGTGCTGGAGGAGAGTGCTCAATGAGGGACAGGGTCTCCAATTTGGGAATGTGAATGAGAATATGAGCTTGAGTTTGGGGTGGAGGAGAGTACTCAGTGAGGGACGAGGTCTCCAACTTGGGGATGCGAAGGGGAGACTGAGCTTGAGTATGCAGTGAGGGAGGTGGGCTAGCCTATTTAGGCATGTGAATAGTGGACTGAGTGCTACTTGAAGGTCTATGGGGGTGGCTAAAATGGGCAATCAAGGCTCACTGAGAGGCTGTGAGTTAGTTGTCTTAGGTGTAGGCGTTCTTGTTCATGGAGGAACGCCTGGGCTTGCCTCGGTCCCGTGGCATGATGAGAACCAGGGAAGGAGGGAAATTGTGGTCAGGATATATTCAGAGGATGCACAGGGGGCAATCAAAGAGGATAGGAGGGCCAAGAAACACTATGCAGAGGAGGAAGCTTGCAAATGACAAGTGAAAGTGTGCACCTTTGCCAGGAGGGTCGATTATAACGCCACTAGGAGCCATTGATTCCATTGCAGGATGACAGGATTGGTTCAGTCTCCTAGTACCAATGTCCTGGCTGGAACGCTCATCTGTGAGCTCTTCCAGGTGCACTGAATTAATCTCCCTTATGGTGAACACCATGGGGAATTAATAGCGTTGGGGGTGTCATCTTGGGGTATTAACTCTCCCCGCTAGCTATGTCTTCCACCTATCTCCCTCATTTTTCCAAATGTCACCCCATCTGAGTGAGGATAGTTCCTTTGAACCAGATCTTGGCAATGAGTCCAAATTGTCGAGCTCTGGGGCCTTCCAGGGGTTGGTAGGGTGATTTGTTGTGTTAGGTCCACACCTGCATTGGCCAGTCTGTCTGCCGCTTTGTTTTTGTCCCTTCTCATGTAGGAGGTGAGGATAGATAGAGAGGGTCTGAGTAATGCTTGAAAGCTTCATAGGGTTCCCAACAGGCACTAGCTTGGGGTGATCGTTTCCGGGCTCCTGCCATTGATGATTTTGGAGGCTAACTCAATTATGACTTTTGAATCTCCTTCAATGATGAGGCAGGTGAGGTTGTGTTCCAAGGCTAGTTGGATTCCTCTGATCATGCCCCATATCTCTGTCGATTTGTTGGTATCATGGCCCAGGTTTTCCATTGTTATGTTGTGCAGTCTGCCAAGACTATCCCTTGTGACTACTCCTGCCTCGAAGGGGCCTGGATTGCCTTTTGAAGCTCCGTCGAGGTTGATTTTATGGAATCAAGGTTGGGGGGGGGGGAATCAGATTGAGGGGNGGGGGGAGGGAGGAAGAGGAGGTGGTGGGGAGAGGGTGGAGGAGAGCATAAGGTCCCAGGAGTTATGAATTAAGAGTTCTGCAGGGTCAGATGGTTGGTTATCTTTGGTCCAAGGATGGACCTGGAGGGTTTCTTGAAGGTGCAAGAGGATGGTGGACCAAAGGCTTGCGGGGGTGGAGGCCTGAGAGTGAAAGACTCTCTTGTTGCACTCTTTCTAGAGTTTCCATACAATGAATCCTAGTAGGAGATGCTAGATCCTATTAAAAATTTGGCATTTTTAGGGTCTTGGTCCCTAGTTTCTGATCACGTTTATGATGATTCCCTAATCTCGATGATTTCTCCGCATATGCTGAGTGCCATGATCCAAAATATCAAAAATGGTGGTGAAACTATTGAGTAGGTGTTCCATGGTCTCCTCATTTTTGGTTGCATAAGTGATAGATCAAAGGGCCAATAAAGCCCCTTTTCTGAAGGTTTTCCCAAGTTAGGATCTTGTTCTGTAGGAGGAGCCAAAGGAACGTGGAGATTTTTGGCTAGAATTTGGATTTCTAGACTATAGTCCAGATGGGATCCTTTGGTATAGATTGAAATCCCTCCTACAAAGAATATACTTCTTTGAGAGTAAAGCTTCCATTGGGTGAGTGTCCCCATTGGAGGATGTCAGGGTCATTACTTACTTGAATTCTTCGAGGTGCGAGTTCTTGAGTCTAGTTCTACAGATTGTAGTTTCCTGTTGTTGGTAGGTTCTTATCTGTTGATTTCCAGGTTCTCCAGGAATTATTGTTTGGATTGGCTACCCACATGTCAACTACTTTAGCTATGGAAAGGTTGTGTATGTGGTGTTCATAGTGAAGTAGAATCTCATCTGATTGTAGGGGTTGCAGTTGTTTCCAGAAGTCAGTCTAGAACCTGGAAGATTGACCATTGTTGATTTCCCAGAAGGCGTTCTCCTAGATAAGTAGTCTGTTATGCCAGATAGCATTCCATATGTTGGAGCCTTGAATTTTTTCCTATATTTAGATCTAGTCTGAATATTGGATGTCTAGAGCATATTTATGTTTCCAAAGCTGAGCCCATATTTATGTTGGAGTTTTGATCCATATCCACCAAATATTTTCTCCCATAGTGTTGTTGAGTTTTCCTAGGTCGTAGAGGCCAAGACGCCCTAGGGATTTGGGTTTGTAGACATTTTCCCAGCTTTCTAGAGCCCATTTCTTGTTTGGGTTATGGGCATGCCAAAGGAAGTCTCTCTAAAGATTTCATATTTTTCTTATGACTGATTGAGGGGCAGCAAGAGCAAAGAAAATATAAGTGGGTATGTCTTGGAGAATAGATTTGAGGAGGGTGATTCTGGCTGGGATATTGAACGAGAGAAAGGTCCATCTTCTAAGACGATTAGAGATGGAGAGAAGGAGAGAGTCCCATGAGAGGTTGGGGGCTATCGAATTTGACAAAGGGAGGCCTAAGTAATGAGTTGGTAGGGAGAAGACCGGAATGGAGAGTAGTTGAGAGATATTTTGTTGGACGACTTTGGGGGTATTGAAGAAGAAAAGATGGGATTTCGCTAGGTTGAAGGAGGTGCCAGTGGCGTCACTGAAGTTAGAGAGGATGAAGTTGATCTTGTTGGATTCTTTTGTCGTGGGGGTGTTCATGAGCATGGTGTCATCTACGAATTCACTGTGGGAGGCCATAGGTTGAATCCCATGAAGGGGGAGGCCTTGCAAAGATCCATTTTCTATGGAGGCTTTTATGTAATGTCCCAGACCTTCTACCATTATTACAAAGATAAAGGGGGAAAGAGGATCCCCTTGCCTTATTCCCCATGAGGGGGAGAAGGGTTGGGAGGGGGTTCCATTAACAAGGATTGAGAAAAAAGTGGAAGAGATGAGGTACAAGATCTAGTCAATCCAGTTGGTGCAGAAGCCAAAAGCTGTTAGGCCCTCTTTTATGTAATGCCAACTTAGTTTGTCAAAGGCTTTTGAGAGTTCAAGCTTGAGTAGCATACCCAGCGTACGTGTACTTTTGAGCGAGTGGATGACTTCATGGACCAAAATGACGCTGTCCATTATTTTTCTTCCTTCGACATAGCTTGAATGATCCTTTTAGATGATGAAGGGGAGGATTGTTTTGAGTCTGAGAGCTATGAATTTTGATATGATTTTGTAGATCACATTGCAGAGTGTTATGGGTCTGAAATTTTTTGGATTAGTGACCCTTTCTTCTTTGGGTATCAGGGTGAGGAAGGCAACATTAAGGGCTGGGAGGACTTTTCTAGAGCTGCGTGATTCCTCCACCAGTTGCCAGACTTCTTCTCTTAGCAAGGGCCAATAGGAGTGAAAGAAGTCTGTAGTGAATCCGTCGGGCCTGGGAGCTTTACCCATGGGTAATTCCTATATGGCCTGATCCACATCCGCTTAACTTATGGGGGTCATGAGGGCTTCATTTTTTTCTTGAGTGATGAGTGTCAGAATTGTAGAAATTTAGACACCAACCCAGTTTCAGTCTCGCTGATTTTTCAACCAAAGTTAAATGCCAAACCCAGTTTCAGCACTGTTTCAGCATACGTCTCAGCACTATTTCAGCATATGTCTTAGTACTGTTTCATCATATGTCTCAACACTGTTTCAGCATATGTCTCAGCACTGTTTCAGCATATGTCTTAGCACTGTTTCATCATATGTCTCAACACTGTTTCAGCATATGTCTCAGCACTGTTTCAGCATATGTCTCAGCGTTGTTTCAGCATATGTCTCAACATTGTTTCAGTATATGTCTCAGCATTGTTTCAGCATATGTCTCAGCACTGTTTCAGCATATGTCTCAGCACTATTTCAGCATATGTCCCAACACTGTTTCAGCATATGTCTCAGCACTGTTTCAGCATATGTTCTAGCACTTTTTCAGCATATGCAAACTTAACAGAAAATAAACTTCAGAACTGAAACATGAGGATTATGAACATCGTTTTCAACGTAAAAATAAAATATCAGCAGTATGCAAAACTCAGAAAATATAGACACAAATATTTTCGGTCTAACTTCGTCCCTGGAAAAACCCACAAGGGGAAAACCAGTGAGAGAGGGATTTTTATTATTTATGAGCTTCCGAGAAATTTCTTTTACAACATATTCATCTTCATAAATTTACACAAACTTATCTGGACTTTCTTTCTCTAAAATCCTTTTGAACAGTCCTGGAAAATGCTCCTCGATTTCTGTCCCAGAAATCCATACAACTGTACGGTTTTCCCAACAATTAATGTTGTACGGACTATCTCGAAATTTGTGCCAAAACTTTGTTAAGATTGTATGGAAAACCCAGCATGAATAGATCCTTGTAAACTGTGCTATACGGTCCCCAAGATTCATGCCAAACTATACGGACTGTACGGAAATACACTCAAAAATGTATTACAATGGTTACCTCAATTTCTGTGCCAATAAATGTTGTACGACAACCTTGGAATGCATGCCAATACTCTCAGAAATTGCAACTTTTGTCCTCCTTGATTTCTGTGCACATTAAATGTTGTACGACCTCCACAAATCTGTATGGTATGGCCTATTCTTCCTTGTTGTCTGCTACCTCGAAATACATACTTCTCTTTGCCTTGGGATGCATTCTCTCCTTCAGCAAATGATGTCTCTTTTCTCAGCTCGACCTCTCTCTTGCGCTTGACATCTCACCAAAGATCTGACCTTAGCATCTCACCAATGGTCCCTTCTCTTGGCATCTCACCAAGAGTTTCTTGATATTGGCATCTCACCAAAGATCCTCTCCTTGGTCTCTCACCAAGTGACTTCCTCTCTTGCTCTCTCTTGTTCTCTCAATAAGAATGCTTCAACTACTCAAGAATTGGTGCACCCTCTTGCCCTATTCAACCTCATGAGGGAAGGTGAGGGGTTTTCTAATCTAACGGTTGAGATTATATTAGATGGGTGGCTGAGATTTGGTGTCTCTTCACTCACCCTCACTTTAATCATAAAGTCACCTTTTAATTTGCATCTCACAAATTAAATGACTAGGACCCACATTAGGCACTTTCTCCCCCTTAGGTGCCTAGGGAAGAGAAACACTTGCCTTGGTATTTTATTTTAATTAAAAATTTAACACTCCCTCATACCAAGGAAAGTGTTACTCAGCACTCCAAGCTTGTCCCTAAAAAATACAAACTTGCCCCTGTTCAATGACTTCTTCAGTCTACACACATGAGACTCTCTCTCATGCAGCTCGGGCTTCTTCCCAGAGAAAGCCTCCACAGGAGTAATGCTCCCCACAACCCTGTGAGGACTCCTGTTCTGCAAATAAATTGCAGTGTAGCATGCCTTAGCCCATAGAAATAGTGGCAGCCCCTGATCATGTAGCATGGCTCTCACAGCCCCAACATTGGCCTTGTTCTTCCTCTCAGCAACCCCATTCTGCTGCGGGTTGTAAGGAACAATCAACTACCTCCTGATGCCCTCTCCTGCATAGAAATCCATAAACTCCTTGGAGCTATACTCACCCCCATTGTCCGATATCAGGACTTTGATTTTCTACCCTGTCTAGTTCTCCAGAAGAGCTTTGAACTCTTGGAATCAATTGAAGACCTGTCCTTTGGCCTTCATGATGAAAATCCAGGACTTTCGAGAGAAGTCATCAATGAATACAACATAGTATAGGGATCCAGTCAATGATGTCGAAGACATCAGGGAACATACATATGAATGTATAAGATCAAGTATCCCTGCTACTCTGCTATCACTGCTCGAAAAAGAAGTCTTGGTGTACTTTCCCATGGTACACCCCTTGCACAACTCATGTGATGCAGGAGCATCACCGACTCATCAAGCGAGCCAGCGCGGAAGTGGAGGACAGCTGGACGAGCCAGCACAAATTTTGAAAATGCTTTGGAATTGTTGCACGATCTTAAATGACTCATTTAAGAGATGCTACACTTGTATATTGTAATGGATCTTGAGCGGATAACTCTCATCCTTAGATAGATAGTCGGCATTTAATGTAGTTAATGCTGGTAGATAGGAATTTAATTTTAGATTGATAGCTTTAGAGTCCAAGAGGGAAAACGGATATACACACCCTCATTGTAGTATTGTAACAATAACCCCTGAGCATAGAGGAGAAGTAGAAGAAGAGAGTATGCAGAGAACTATGTGTAAGAACACCCATGTATAGACATTTGAATTAATAGAAGAATTCTGATTCAAATTCACGGTTTTTGTTGTTATCTGTGTATGTTGATGTTGATATGCTCCTGAATGTTTACTTCTGGTTATGCATTTTCTTTTATATGCTTTGTATGTGGTTTCATGACTAAATAGAAGTCTGAGAGGGTGAGAGAATGGGTTTCAATTGTTTCTCTACTTGAGCCATAGACTTCCTGCAAGGAGTGCAGTTGAATTGTCCGCAGGGAGTGCGTTTACAGAAGGGTTCAACTAGAGATAGCTTTTTCTCTCATTTCCTCGAAGGTGCAGTTAGGGACAGTGCCGTGCAAGGAGTGCGCAAGCCAAGAAGAAATCTCAGAGTTGCGATTTTGGGTGAAGCATCGAAATAATTCTACTGCAGGAGTGCGCAGAGTCGAGAGACTTCAACACTCAGTCGAGGTTGAAGGGTTGCCGCAAGGAGTGCGTGCAAGAGGTTTCCAAGAAAACTGAAGTCATGGAAAATCTCAGGAGGAGTAGGCCTTCGAATCCACTGAAGGAAGAAGTGACGGTCAAGATCTTGTGGAGGGAGCTCGTGGAAATCCCACCATCCGTCAGATCAGACAGATTTGTGAGGAGGTTATAGCCACATCAGAGTCTGAGCTCAAAAGGTTGGTGAATCGTTGGATCAACAGTTGATTTATCGTCAACCGTCAGATTCAGCGGGAGTTACGCTGGGGTTAAGCTCTAGTGAATAGAGGAGGAGTCCCGGAAGGAGTCATCGGAATATTAAAGTCATCGGGAACTCCGGGAGTGCAGAAATCACAACATCAGGAATCGCGATCCGTGATATCCCGACAAACCCAGAATCATCCATCAGTGGGGACACGTGTCAGGAGATCCTGAGGAATCAGCATTCAGGGCATCGGAGTTTTCGAAGGTAAGAAACTCTTGCATGTTGGAATCGCAAAACACGATATCCCGACGGAGGAGTTGTGTGGAGCCATAGCCAGAGTTAGTGGAAGACAGGTGGCACAGTATCATGGATCGGAAAAAGGTGAGACTCAAAACCTTTGTCATCAGGATTCACGATCCCACGAATTCCAAAATCTCGATAGAAGTGACGGGAGGTGGAAAATTCAACCCGCACGTGTGCATCAGTGTATCGGCATATCGGGAATCGGGGATCAGGGAAGCACGTTGTTTTTGACATCATAGGTGCCGAAATCCTGAAGAAAGGATTCCTGATACGAACAGGAGAGTATTGACATTTACCCATCGGGTTTCGGGGTATTGTGAAGAATGAGGTACGTGACCACAAGACTCGTGAAATCGTGAGAACCGATTTCCCGATCATTAAGGGAGATCAATAGAAGAGTTGTTGTGGGTAAGGAAAATTCCTGATAGTGGATCAGAGGAACCTTTGAGTTCTTTGGGTCATGAACGAAAGAAGGTCCTAAGGAAGCAGACGTGCTCTAAGGAGTGTGGTTGCATCAGTTGTGGTATCAGAGTGGGAATATTTCTTGGCTTTCTGTCGTAGAGAAGGAAATTTTCCATGCCGCCAAGGAGAGAGAGACAATCACCCGATCCAGAGGATAGGGAGGTGAGAAGAAGAGGTAGGCAGGTAGTCAATCCAGAAATGGAGAGACAAATGCGTGATCTTCGAGCAAGACTCGAGGATATGGAGACAACGCAAAGACGCACAGTTAGTGCGGGGGATTTCAGCGATTCATAGGATGAAGTTGAAGCTGAACGCGAGGAGGAAGTTGCAGCCGAGGATGCAGTGAATGAAAGTCTAATTAAAGCTATTACCAGGATGGGTGCAAAGGCGAAGATGGACATTCTAGTTTATGAGGGAAATCTAGATGCATAAGAGCTTCTAGATTGGATTAGAGCTCTGGATACGTACTTCGATTATGAGGATATCAAAGAGGATAAGAAGGTCAAACATGATATCACACGCCTGAAAGGACATGCAGCATTGTGGTGGGACGAGCTATAAGTGCATAGACACTGCAAAGGCAAGCAAAAGATCAAGAGTTGGGATCGAATGATTGCGAAGATGAAGGCAAAGTTCATCCCAAGAGATTACCAAATCACTCTGTTTAGGAGGATGAAGAACCTAAGACAGAAGCTGATGACAGTGAAAGAATACACTGAGGAATTCTATCGACTGAACATCAGAGCAGGTCATCGGGAGAGAGATGATGAGAAGGTTGCTAGATATCTGAATGGTCTGAGATACGACATTTAGGATGAATTGAGCATGGTAACCATTCAGACGGTGGAGGATGCTTATCAGATGGCTCTGAAAGCTGAGGAGAATCTGAGCCATAAGCAAGGTTAGCGAGGGCGAGGCAGAAGTCATCCCAGAGGCAAAGCAGTTACCCAGGATAAATACCAGAAGCCCAAGGAGGAATGGAAGAAACCTCAGACTCGTGCAGAGAGAGGTGGAACCTTACAGAGAGGGCCATATGTTGAACAGAGAGGGCAACATACAAAGAAGAGTGGAGGATATGATGATAACAACACTTTTCCTCGTACTAGAGGTAGAGGAAGAGGAAGAGGTGGAGTCATCACATGCTTCACATGTGGAAAGAATGGGCACAAGTCTTACGAGTGTCCAGAAAAAAGGAAGGACATTGGAGAAGCTCACATCACCGAAGCGCAGAGGTGTGATGTTGAGGCTAAAGACTCAGAAGGCGGAAGATCGCTTATGATGCGAAAAGTCCTTTTGACACCTGAGAAGGAGGTGGAAAGTTCATTCCAAAGGACCGGACTTTTTAGGACCGCTTGCAACACCAAGGACAGGGTGTGCAAGGTTATTGTAGACAGTGGTAGCACAGATAATCTTGTATCTACAGAGATGGTAGAGAAGCTGGAGCTGGAGACAACTGATCATCCAGGCCCATACAAAGTTTCATGGCTACAGGAAGGACACCAGGTAACTGTTACTAAACAATGCTTGGTTGAATTCAAAATAGGTGGATATAATGATAAAATTTTATGTGATGTTATTCCCATGGATGTATGTCATTTATTGCTGGGTAGACCATGGAAATATGACAGAAATGTGATTCATGATGGGAGAATGAACACATATACCCTGGAGAAGAATGGGAGAACCCATATGTTTCTTCCGATAAAGGATAAGGAGGTGAAGCTGGAAGTAAGCAACACAGTACTCCTCATGAGTGGGAAAGAGATTCTTACAGAGGTGAAGAAGAAAGAAGATCCACAATTCTTTGTGGTCAGGAAACCGAGGATTATTCTGACTAGCACAAGAGTGGATGATTTACCGGATGAGATTCAGGAACTGCTGAAAGAGTTCACTGACATCATAGTGGACGAATTACCTCATTCGTTGCCACCGATGAGGAGTGTGAGTCATCATATAGTCCTCATACCAGGAGCCAGTTTGCCGAATAAAGCCGCGTACAGGTTGACGCCGCAAGAGAATGAAGAGGTCAAGAAGTAGGTCCAGGAGTTGTTGGTCAAAGGATTAGTCAGGGAAAGTTTGAGCCCATGTGTCGTTCCGACAATACTCAGTTCGAAGAAGGATGGAGGTTGGAGAATGTGTATCTATTCAAGGGCCATAAATAAAATAACCATCAGGTACAGGTTCCCATTGCCAGGAATGGATGATCTAATGGATTGCTTGAGTGGGGCAAAGTATTTTTCAAAGATATATTTGAAAAGCGGATATCACCAAATTCGCATGAGAGAAGGAGATGAGTGGAAAACATCCTTCAAGACCAACAAAGGTTTGTATGAATGGCTTGTCATGCCGTTTGGCTTGACAAATTCACCGAGTACCTTTATGAGGTTGATGAATGAAGTCCTGAAGGAGTTCATCGGGAAGTTCTTCATAGTGTATTTGGATGATATACTGATTTACAGTAAATCAGTGGCAAAACACTTGAAGCATTTGGCTACAGTGATGCAGAAGCTACAACAGGAGAAGTTGTTAATAGATATGAGGAAGTCCTCGTTTATGAAGACAGAGCTCATTTACTTGGGTTTTGTTATTTCGGCGAATGAGTTAAGGATGGATCCGGATAAGGTAGAATTAATCAGGAATTGGTCATCACCGAGAAATATTTTCGAGGTGAGAATTTTTCATGGTTTAGCTAGTTTCTACCAGAAATTCATCAGGAATTTCAGTGGAATTAGAGCAGTGATGATGGAAACAATGAAGAAGTGGCATAAGTCTTTTCACTGGATAGAAGAGGCTGAAAAGAGCTTCAATCTGTTGAAGCGGAAGATCACGGAGCAACCAGTGTTGGTGTTGCCAGATTTCTAGAAAACATTTCAGGTGAAATGTGATGCAAGCGGATTTTCCGTAGGAGTAGTCTTGAGTCAGGAGGATAGACCAATTGCATATTTCAGTGAGAAGCTGAATGAGGCAAAAATGAAATAATCCACGTATGATAAAGAATTTTATGCTATCATACAGACACTGAAGAAGTGGAGGCATTACTTGATCCCAAAGGAATTTGTATTGTACAGTGATAATCATGCATTGCAGTTTGTGACTCAATAGGAAAAGTTGAATCATAAACATGATAAATGGGTAGAGTATATGCAGAATTTCACATTTGTGATTAAGCATATTTATGGTACTGCTAACAAAGTGGCTGATGCTTTGAGCAGGAAGTGTTTGTTGTTGCAGGAATTCCGAGTCAAAACATTGGGTTTTGAAAATCTCAGGGACATGTACGCAGGTGATGAAGATTTTGGAGAGGCGTATGAAGCAGCTGAGAATCCAATTCTCAGAGATAGGAGCCCATGGATATATTATATGATCCAGGATGGATTGTTGTTCAGAGGCAATCAACTGTGCATTCCGAAATGCTCCATGAGGGAGAACTTGTTAAAAGAGAAGCATGGTGGTGGATTAGCAGGACATTTTGGCCATGATAAGACATTCGCGAAGCTGAGAGAATCATATTTTTGGTCGGGAATGGGAGCAGAGGTCAAGAGATTCGTTGACAAATGTCAAGTTTGCCAGCATTTGAAGGGAAGAAAGAAGAATGCAGGGTTTTATCAGCCATTGCCCATACCAGAGAGGCCATGGGAGGTGATAAGCATGGATTTTGTATTAGGATTGCCAAAGACACAAAGAGGTGTAGATTCAATCTTTGTTGTAGTGGATAGGTTTTCTAAGATGGCACACTTCATTCCATGCTAGAAGACCAATGATGCGACTCACATCGTGAACCTATTTTTCAAGGAGGTCATTCGACTTCATGGATTGCCGAAAAGTATAGTTTTGGACAGAGACACAAAATTCATAGGGAATTTTTGGAGGACCTTATGGAAGAAGCTGGGAACAAACTTGGTGTTTAGTTCTACTTATCATCCTCAAAAAGATGGGCAAACAGAAGTATTCAACAGAAGTCTGGGAGACTTACTGAGAATCTTGGTGACGGAGCACCACCGCAGTTGGGACCACATACTGCCACAGGAAGAGTTTTCATACAACGACTCAGTGAACAGGAGAACAGGGAAGAGTCCATTCCAGGTTGTCTATGGGGTGCAGCCGAGAGGATTTTTTGAATTAAAGGATTCATAACAGACTGCTACTAGCAGCGCTAGTGCAGAAGAGTTTGTTGAGATGATGAAGGAACTTCATAGTAGAGTGAAGCAACGACTACAAAATTCAAGCCAGGAATACAAGTGTAGAGCAGATCAGCATCAGAGACAAATTCAGTTTGAAGTTGGGGATCTAGTTCTGGCACATTTAAGGAAAGAAAGGTTCCTGAGGGGGACATACAATAAATTGAAAATGAAGAAAATCGGTCCATGCAAGGTATTGAGAAAATTCGGGGAAAATGATTATGAGATCGAATTGTCGGATGGCATCGGAATATCTTCGATATTCAATATTGCATATCTATACCCATACAGGGCTGGAGAAGCAGATACTAGAACTGAGGTGCCAGTGATCCAATGGATGAAACAATTGCCAGTTGCAGAAAATCCACAGATGGAATGCATACTGGACAAGACAGTGGGTAAGAAGACCAGGAGGAAGGAATAGTTTGAGTATCTGGTCAAGTGGAAGAATCATCCAGTGGAAGATGCCAGTTGGGAGACTGAAGAGAAAATACAAAATCATGGACAAACCATGCAGAAGCTCATGGACAAGAGCCCATGAAAGTTTTCAAGCGAGGAGTATGATGCAGGAGCATCACCGACTCATCAAGCGAGCCAGCATGGAAGTGGAGGATAGTTGGACGAGCCAGCATAAATTTTGAAAATTATTTGGAATTGTTGCGCAATCTTAAATGACTCATTTAAGATATGGCGCACTTGTATATTGTAATGGACCTTGAGCAGATAGCTCTCGTCCTTAGATAGATAGTCGGCATTTAATGTAGTTAATGCTGGTAGATAGGAATTTAATTTTAGATTGATATCTTTAGAGTCCAAGAGGGAAAACGGATATAGACACCCTCATTGTATTATTGTAACAATAACCCCTGAGCATAGAGGAGAAGTAGAAGAAGAGAGCATGCAGAGAACTGTGTGTAAGAACACTCATGTATAGACATTTGAATTAATAGAAGAATTATGATTCAAATTCACGGTTTCAATTGTTTCTCTACTTGAGCCAGAGACTTCCTGCAAGGAGTGTAGTTGAATTGTCTGCAGGGAGTGCATTGACAGAAGGGTTCAACTAGAGATATATTTTTCTCTCATTTCCTCGATGGTGCAGTTAGGCATAGTGTCGTGCAAGGAGTGTGCAGGCCAGGAAGAAATCTCAGAGTTGCAATTCTGGGTGAAGCATCGAAATATTTCTACTACAGGAGTGCGCAGAGTCGAGAGACTTCAACACTCAGTCGAGGTTGAAGGGTTTCTGCAAGGAGTGCGTGCAAGAGGTTTCCAATAAAACTGAAGTCGTGGAAAAGCTCAGGAGGAGTAGGCCTTCGAATCTACTGAAGGAAGAAGTGGCGGTCAATATCTTGTGGAGGGAGCTCATGGAAATCCTGCCAGCCGTCAGATCAGACAGATTTGTGAGGAGGTTATAGCCACATCAGAGTCTGAGCTCAAAAGGTGTGTGAATCGTTGGATCAACAGTTGATTTCCCGTCAACCGTCAGATTTGGTTGGAGTTACACCGGGGTTAAGCTCTAGTGAAAAGAGGAGGAGTCCCAGAAGGAGTCATTGGGATATTAAAGTCATCGAGAATTCTGGGAGTTCAGAAATCACGACATCAAGAATCGCGATCCGTGATATCCCAACAAACCCAGAACCGTCCATCAGTGGGGACACGTGTCAGGAGATCCCGAGGAGTCGACGTTCGGGGCATCGGAGTTTTCGAAGGTAAGAAAATATTGCATGTTGGAATCGCGAAACACAATATCCTGACGGAGGAGTTGTGTGGGGCCACAACCAGAGTTAGTTGAAGACAGGTGGCACAGTATCGGGGATCGGGAAAAGGTGAGACTCGAAACCTTTGTCATCAGGATTCGCGATCCCACGAATTATGAAATATCGATAGAAGTGACGGGAGGTGGAAAATCCAACCTGCACGTGTGCATCGGTGTATAGGCATATCGGGAATCGGGGATCAACGAAGCAAGTTGTTTTCGACATCGTAGGTGTCGAAATCCCAATGGAAGGATTCCGGATAGGAACAGGAGAGTATTGACATTTACCCATCGGGTTTCAGGGTATTGTGAAGCACGAGGTGCATGACCATGAGACTCGTGAAATCGCGATAACTGATTTCCCGATCATTAAGGGAGATCAATAGAAGAGTTGTTGTGGGTAAGGAAAATTCCTGATAGGGGATCAGAGGAACCTTTGAGTTCTTCGGGCCATGGATGAAAGAAGGTCCTGAGGAAGCGGATGTGCTCCGAGGAGTGCGGCTGCATCATCATGGTGCTCTAAACTAAAATCTAGAACTTCCATCACCAACTCCCTTAGAACTCTCAAATCCCCATGGTGCAAATGTGCCATCCTCTTGTGCCATATCTCACATAGCTCGTTGCTGCTACTGGTAGAATGAATCAATGCTCTCACTGGATGGAACAAGAACTTATACAGCCTCTCATGTCTAGTACCAATCACTTTGGCCGAAGTGATGCTAGACCATTTGGGGAAAAGAAGCATATGCCCATCACGGAAAAAGACCTTATAGCCCTTCTCCTCAATAGTAGAAACAGACACTAAGTTCTTCTTCAAGCCCGGAACATAAAGAACTTCTGTCAAAATCATGGGAGGCAAAGACTCCCTCTGAAATGCTACGGTCCCACAACCAGCCACCTTGACCTCCCGGTCATCTCCAAGCACTACCTCTACATCTCCACTCTGAGTAATATATGTCAAGTGCTCACGAACTGTTGTCATATGGCGAGAGGCACCACTGTCAATATACCAAGTATTGGGAGTAGTGGTCCTCGAGGATAGACACGCAATCAAGGAAAATTCCTTGTCAAACTTGGTGGAAAACTCTTCCACCTCTATTGAAGCTGCTGTCAAGCAAAGCACTTGACTTTGCTCATGTCTTTCTTCCCTTCACCCTTGGGCTTCTGTCCTCCCTTTGGACCCTTTCTGAACTTCTCACAAATTCAAAAATCTTCCCCGTGAAGTGACTACTGTCCCTACTTTCTTTCTGCTGAAATTTTTGCCTCTCTTCAACTCAGCTTTGATACCATGTAGAAATTCAGACCCCAACCCAGTTTCAGTCTCGCTGATTTTTCAGCCAAAGTTAAATGCCAAACCCAGTTTCAGCATTGTTTCAGCATATGTCTTAGCACTGTTTCAGCATATGTCTCAGTACTGTTTCAGCATATGTCTCAGCACTGTTTCATCATATGTCTCAGCATTGTTTCAGCATATGTCTCAGCACCGTTTCAGCATATGTCTCAGCACTGTTTCAACATATGTCTCAACACTGTTTCAGCATATGTCTCAACATTGTTTCAGCATATGTCTTAGCATTGTTTCATCATATGTCTCAGCACTGTTTCAGCATATGTCTCAGCACTGTTTCAGCATATGTCTCAGCATTGTTTCAGCATATGTCCCATCACTGTTTCAACATATGTCTCAGCATTGTTTCAACATATGTTCTAGCACTATTTTAGCATATGCAAACTTAATAGAAAATAAACTTCAGAACTGAAACATGAGGATTCTGAACATCGTTTTCAACGCAGAAATAAAATATCAGCAGTATGCAAAACTCATAAAATATAGACACAAATATTTTCGGTCTAACTTCGACCCTGGAAAAACCCACAAGGGGAAAACCAGTGAGAGAGGGATTTTTATTATTTATGAGCTTCTGAGAAATTTCTTTTACAACATATTCATCTTCAGAAATTTACACAAACTTATCTGAACTTTCTTTTGCTAAAATCCTTTTGAACAGTCCTGGAAAATGCTCCTCGATTTCTGTCCCAAAAATCCATACAACTATATGGCTGTCCCAACAATTAATGTTGTACAGACTATCTCAAAATTTGTGCCAAAACTCTGCTAAGACTGTACGAAAAACCCAACATGAACAACTCCTTGTAAACCGTGTTGTACGGTCCCCAAGATTCATGCCAAACTATACGGATTGTACGAAAATACACTAAGAAATGTATTACAACAGTTACCTCAATTTCTGTGCCAATAAATGTTGTACGATAGCCTTGGAATGCATGCCAATACTCTCATAAATTGCACTTCTATCCTCCTCGATTTCTATGCACATTAAATGTTGTACAACCTCCACAAATACGTATGGTATGGCTTGTTCTTCCTTGCTGTCTACTGCCTCGAAATCCATACTTCTCTTTGCCTTGGGATGCATGCTCTCCTTCAGCAAATGTTGTCTCTTTTCTCATCTTGACCTCTCTCTTTCTCTTGGCATCTCACCAAATATTTGACCTTGGCATCTCACCAAAGGTCCCTTCTCTTGGCATCTCACCAAGAGTTTCTTGATCTTGGCATCTCACCAAAGATCATCTCCTTGTTCTCTCACCAAGTGACTTCCTCTCTTGCTCTCTCTTGTTCTCTCAACAAGAATGCTTCAACTACTCAAGAATGGGTGCGCCCTCTTTCCCTAGTCGACCTCATGAGGGAAGGTGAGGGGTTTTCTAATCTAACGGTTTAGATTAGATTAGATGGGTGGCTGATATTTGGTGTCTCTTCACTCACCCTCACTTTAATCATAAAGTCACCTTTTAATTTGCATCTCACAAATTAAATGACTAGGACCCACATTAGGCACTTTCTCCCCCTTAGGCACCTAGGGAAGAGAAACACTTGCCTTGGTACTTTATTTTAATTAAAAATTTAACAGGAATATTGGTTGTCACTCTATCAATTGCCTTAGCTCGATTCACTGGTGCCTCTGAGAGGAGGTCTTGGTAGTAATCAGTGAGCTCTTGAGTGATGTCCTAATGGGTGAGTAGGGTGATTCCCTGAGCATTCTCTAGCTTGGTTATGTGGTTAATGAAGCGCCTGTGGATCATGGAGTAGTGGAAGAATTTTGTGTTTTTTTCTCCTTTTAGCCATTGAATTCTAGACTTTTGTCTCTAGAGAATTTCTTCCTATTTTAGTCTTTCTTCCAATTGATGCCTAGTTTGTTGCTCCTCCTGCTACCGATTTAGGCTGTATACAGTTTGGATGGCCATCTCTTGAAGGTATTCAAGTTTTTGTTCCAGGAGTTTTCTTTTCTAGAAGATGTTTCCAAAGACTTCTTTGTTCCATTTTCACACTTGCTGCTTGAAATATTTGAGCTTCTGCTGGAAGAAATACATTTTGGTTCCCTGTTGTATCTCTGTCATGTCCCACCAATGAAGATCCAAGTTTTGGAAGTCTGGATGTGAGAGCCATAACTTTTCAAATCTGAAGGGTTTGAGCTTGGGAGAGGCCATAGTGTCAACCCATAGATGAACATGCCAATGATCAAAGCCTAGTTTTGGTAGGATGTTGGACTCGACTACTGGGCCTTCCAAGAGAAGAGTCTTTGAGAGAAGAAAGCGGTTGATCCTGCAAGAGATTTTTTTGGGTCACCTTCGCTTGTTCATCCAGGTGAAGGTTCCATTGCCATTTTCTATTTCTACCAGTTTGTGAAGAATCAGAAATTCCTAAAATTTTGTGCTGTCTTGCTCCAATATTTTCTTCCTGCCTCTTTTTTCCTCTAGAGTGAGGATCATATTAAATTCTCTGCCTACTATCCATCTCTGGTATTTGACAATGGAGCTAAGTTAAGCAAGGTTCTGAAGGAAAAATTCTTTTTCCGGGATGATCTGTGGTCCGTAGGCATTGGTGATCCAACTGTCTTTATCCGAGCCGATTCCTCGATAATGAGTTGTGAGAGAGCCCGATGTTGAGAGGCCTTGGTCAAGAATGACCGAGTTTGGGTTCCAGAGGATTTCTAGGTCGCAGGTTCCACCTTTCGAGTCTGCGTGGTATGAGTTGCAATTGCGCCAACATCTTCTGAAGATCTCTTCTGCAGTCTGACCCACACATTTTGTTTCTTGGAGGAGGAGGATATATGGGTCTTCCATTTTGATGAAATTGCAGAGGATCCTTTTCTTGGATCATCCATTGAGGCCCCTTATGTTCCAAGTGATGACTTTCATGATTTAACAATTTGGTGGGTGGGATAAGGAGCTCTCTGAGAGATTTTGTATCTATCCTGAGTTGATCATATAGTTGCCAACCTCCTTGATGAGCTGTTGTGTCGTTTTTTTCCCCTCCTTTTGTTCTCCTTTGTGTTTCTTGTTTGATCTAGGTTAGGGTCTCCTCTTATGCCCATTCGTAAGTTTTCCCCTACTGACGAGTCCATAAATACTTTGTGAACTTTCCTTAGCTGATCTTTAGGGGGGGGTTGTAGGTCTTTCTTGTTGAGAGTTTCTTCAAGTCTGTAGAGATCTATTTCTGCTAGGTCCTGTTCATTCATTGCCATGACTGTGTATTCCTCCTTATCAGGTGCTTTTCCTAAGTCTGGGTGGGATGGGGTATAGCTCAAGGTTTCTTGGTTTGGGGCCTCCTTTGGTTTCCAATTTTCTTTATGGCTGGTACCATCTGCTCCCATTTATTTGTGGGGATTTTTTTCCTCGTTGTTCATTGGTATATTTGAGAGGGCGTCAAAGGAGTTGGTTTTGGGGTTTTTCTGACTATTTTTAGTTGTTGGTTTCCTCTACATTTTCTTTCTTCGATTCTTCACCTGGGTGAAGCCATCCTTTGGTTTTTCCTCCTCAGTTGGCTTGGGGGGGGGGGGGGGGGGGAAATCTCTGAATATATGTCCATGCTCATGGCATTTCCTGCATCTGAATGGTATGTGATCATAATATATAGTCTGTGCTCACTCCTCATCTTGGTATTCTAGGGTTATCATGCCTGGGAGGGCCTTGGATATATCCATATAAATGCAGATTTGGGCATAGGAGGTGTACTTCCTATGCTTAGTGTCTTCTAAGGACTTTACATGCTTACCAAGAGTGTTGCCTATGCCTAATAAGATTTCTTCTAACCAAAATTATTGAGGTAAGGAATAGAGACAAATCCATACTGGGGCGTAGGTAAAGTTCTCTTTCTCTAGGGAAAAATGTTCAGTCCAGAATCCCAGGTATAGCCCAGCCGAGTTGTAGAAGTAGGGCCCTCCTTCAAATACACGATATTTGTCCTCTAGATTGTAGAATATAACTGTGAAGAATCCATTAGAGCTCAGTTGGAGCTCATAGTCTCCCTTGGGGCTCCACCATGGATGATTCATCCTTAAAATCATCCTTGGGCTCCACCAGGTTTTGATCCAGCGTGATAGATCTCTTTCTGAGGGCCAGAGGCCTAGGAACTTGCCTATGAGGGTGTGGTCCCTCATGAACTGGGTATGCTCTCCTATTATGTTTCTTTTTATAACATATCATGGTGTCATCGTGGTCTAGGGAATGCATTTTCCCGGTAGCCATGTACGAGTTTCTTTTGGATGCGAGGTCTCTGCATCCATGTGCGTTCCCGCGCCTCCCTTCATTTCATCCTGCAAGAACTATTCTCCCAGATTTTGTGGTAGTTCGAATGACGGTCTACGTGTGTGAGCATTTTGCGGGTCATTCGCTGCAATGTTGTCGTATGAGGGGGATTTTCCCCCCTCTTCAGTGGTCATTTTGTTATTCCAGTCATATCTTCAGTGCATGGAGTGTCAAGAGTTGCAGAGGTGTTTAGCTGAGAGGACGGAGATTCGAGGTCGCATGAAACCCTAGTTATAGAGCATGAAACCCTAGTTGCAGAGTGCCCCCCCAAATCACCCTAAAATCCCGATTTGTGCCTTTGGTCTTTTAAATGGTTATATACTTAAGAATTATAAGAAAAACTGCTTTTATTAAGGAAGCAAAAGAAAGTGAAGGTTCAATAAAGGTGGGAGAGAACATTATATTTAGAAGGTGAAGAAAAGTAATATATATACTGAAAGGAGATATAAAAAGGTGAAGAATAATGTTCTAAGCATTTATCATTTAAATATACAGAAATAAAGTCAAATTGATTAGTGAAATGAAAATAATAATACTTTATTATATTCTAAGTCTATCCTATATTAAAAAAAGTATTAAAAAATAATTAAAAAAATAATACGTGGTGTTATTTAATCATCAAGGAAAAATAAGGTGTATCTAAGATTCATAACAAGAAATTATTTATCACAAAATATCGACAAAGGCCAAAATGGACTCGAATAAAATGAAGGAATGAATATTTTCTTATGAAGGTTGCCCAATTTGATGTTATGGGTTTTCTACATTAAAAGGGAGTATTCAAGGAAAAGAGATTAACCTTGTTATTAACATGGAACATAAGAAAAATTTCATTATATCGATTTCAAAAATCAATTATTAATTCAAGAGCCAAATATAATTGAAAAGGAAGATATTTTTCACAAAACACAATATGAAATTAAGGAATTCCTAGTCATGAGAATTGATGATTATGTAGATATATCCCAATTCAAAGTGGAAAATATGTATAAAAAAGAGTTTGACATAATTCTTGGGTTACCTTAGTTGGGGAAACTAGGTACCTTCATTTTAAAAACAAGGTAAAGATTTTTGACATTTTCCTACAAGAAGACGAAGATAACGTTATGGGACATTAAATTGTATTATGATCCAATCACATCATAAGACCTTAAATATATTTCAAATCTGAACCTTCAAGAAAGTAAAAAATCAATATAAAAAATGAAAAAATAATTTGACAAAGTTATCACAGATAAAAACGAAGAAATTTATCTCTTAAAATACCATAGTTAAAAATTGCTTACACAGATCAAGAAGTCAAAAGATAGAAAACAATGTGTTCAAAAGTGGGAACAAAAGAATCAATATATTGAGAAGAACCTGTCAGGAAAAAATGAAGAAAATTCTCAATTGAAGAACCTTAATCAAGGGCTACTAGAACAAATCATAAAGTTGAAAGAAGAGAAACTTGAAGATCCAGACATTAAAGATATCATCAAATCAGATAATGAGGAAAATTTGCGTCTAAAAAATCATAATCAAAATTTGTTGATGCAAATAAAAAAAACTTAAGAATGATAAGAAGTCTCTGGAAAACAGGTTAGAAATTCTTATAGAGAAGGAACCATTGAAGTTTTCACATGAAAAAATCCAAGTTATGGAATATGGAACAATTACAAATCCAATCCACGTCACAACTCAATAATATGAAAGGTCAGCTAAAAAAAGGACATATTCAGATGTTGGAGTAAAAACTATGGACGTTTTGAGCATACTTTCTAATAAAATTTCAACACTTAACAATGTAACATCAATGCATGAAGAAAACGCTACAATCATGATAAGAGAGAGTCATGTTGCATGAACTCCTTATCGACATCCAAATCACAAGAGAATATATTTTAAACAATCAGAGTATCAATATCACTCAGGTTGAGAACGACTAACTTATCATCTGAAAAATATTGATACCAACGCAATTAAGTCTCATGATAAAAATTCAGCATGGAAGTGAAACATTCCACAAAAGATTGAATTAGGATGGTCTTATCCTTTCACAATTCGACAATTATTCTCAACTCGTTGTCACTCATATTGTCTTGTATCGTCAATCCTAACAACACCAAAAATAGGAGTCATGTGAAGACATTGTGATGCAAAGCCCAGACATAAGCCTCTCCATAAACATGCTTTGAGGACAAAGTATTTCTAAAGGGGAAGGAAATGTAGCAAACATAAATATATATAAATATTTAAATATATAAATAAATACAAATAACCAATAATTAATAATTAATTATAAAGAGACACATGTGACATCCTAATGAAAGGACACATATCTTCATGGAAGGGAACCCCTATGCAGGTATATATACAAACTTGATTTCTCAATTGTAATCATACTTTCTCATTCATGTTCTTATTCAATATATAGTTTTACTATCCTAAATGGATTTCTTCATATTCCAAGTATTTAGGGTATTTCATGTATGAACCATATAGGTTCACCACACACCTGTCTATTAGGATTCCTTGATTATGTGCGCACAACACAAGGTTTTATTCTATCCAATATTACCAACTATTTCTTAAATGGCAGGAGAACCCCCTTGCCTCTCCTTATAAATTATTTCCAAAGGATGACCTCAAATTCATCCAACTATATTACTGTAAAGTTGGCATGACCTTTCAACTTATTCCACTAAATGTGAACCTTGGTTGCAACCCCAACAATTTCCTTATCCTTAGAGCTAACGACCTTAATTGAAGATTCACAAGGTTTAATTATAATCCCATGTTCATGCAGAAACTCCTTCCTCAAGAAGTTGTGTGAGATTTTGATATCCAACATCGCCTTCACCAATATTCCATTTAGGATGAGTTCCACATAATAGATTTTATTCAAGAACTTTCCTTGGCTTCCATCCAAATCCCCCAATATCTACGCTGAGTCCCCCATTACCATAGATTCAATCACCTGCGTCCGACCTGTTACATGGTCATCATCAACACTTAGACAAATCTCAGTATTACCTCGAATAGGAGTGCACTGCCTTAGGGCACCTTTTGGCCACTCCAATGTATCTGTCCATCCTCTTGGAACCACCTTGGTCATACTTCTCTTGAACCCAAGACACATTTCAGAGCATCTTTCATGAATACTTCATGTGCCTTCACATTGTTGAAGTGCACTCATAGGTGTAGTGGGACATTTGGACATCTCTTTCTTGAACCAAACGCAACCTAAAACAACAGTTATGCATCTTCCTCTTGCAGGTGCACCAGGATTCCACTTCTTTTGCTACTCTGATACCAACTTTCACAACCCCAAGGTTTCACCCCCTACCCAAATTTTTCTTCCCTGGAACCTTGGTTTATTGTGCGGAACTTCCTTGTGGTCATCGTAGGGGATTTTCCCACTTGCAAGTACTGAAAATAAGAATATGCCTTCTTGTCTAAACACTACCCATATGTCCACTTTATACTACAAGTGTTAAGCCAACGAAAAATAACTTAACAACTATGACAAATATGTGTTTTCTATACTTAACCAAATATCATAAAACCCATGAACATCATAGGAAAGAAACAAAACAACACATGTATGCCAACACCCAAGTCAGGTGCCTCAAGTATTTAATAAATAATAATAATACATAGTACAAAAGGCCGAGCTCGATGACTACCACAACTCCTCTTACAACAACTAACTAGGGCACAACCTGCCTAGAATTTTCCTTGTTTCTTACAACCCTTAAGCATCCTACAATCCTACCTCCTATAAGTCCTATTATTTCTCAGTTTCAACAACAAATATTAACTGTAGATATGTAATCTTGGATATCCGCTTGGATACTCTACTTGGATGGTTTATATACTTTCCTTGTGACTTCTTTTATACTTTTCGAAGCCCATAACAAACTCTGCAACTCAAGGCCACTTGCACCTCTTTCAATGTCTAAATGGACCCAAACTAACTGATTTGGTCCATCTATTGCAACCATTCTGTTAAGAGGGTAAAAAGTTGGATGCACGTCCCTTATCTTTGGTAACCATGCAATTACCTTACTTCCATTATCATTCTTTGATTGCATCCTTATAAATTGTTCGTAATCCTTGATCACAACCTTTATTTGGAATTCCTTGTCTATGCCCGTGGTGAATGCCCCATATGTCGAGCATTCATTGTAGTATGAGGATGTTATAGCTTGACTATATAAAAAGCAAATTGTTTTTAAAAATTCTTTAGCCAAATTATATTAATATAGGGGACCTTCCCATGGACACAATTGATCTAAAAGGGCACTTGAAACACATGGATCATATATTAATTATTCACAAACTATCTAAATAGAAATTACTATCTTTCAACAACATAACCACCCCAATTTAATAATAAAATTATTATTTTTAAACAAAATAACTGCACCAATTTAATCAAGCATTCCCTTCAATGTGCTTCCATGTTCCCTTTCCCACACTTTAAATTTAATCCCATTACTATGATTCTCAAGTTTTTGTTTTCAATGACTCCATGAATATTACTCCTCTTCATTGAATGAATTTTCACTATTATGGTTATTAAAAAAAAAATTAGTGGCACCATGAATCTTACTTCTCCGTCTTCATTGAACAACTTTTCAATTTTTTTGTTCTCGAATGATATTAATCCATATTGATCCTCTTCATTGAAAATATTTTCAATTGTTGGTGTTGGATCTTTGTAGTTGATTCCTGCCATTGGATTCAACTTGATGTTCGAATGACACATGTTCATTTTGAAGGACTTGGTGTAAAAGGATCATTGACCAAGGGGGGCCTCCACAATCCCTCTTTTCCATCAGACTGGGCCCCCATATCCAATACTCCACTCTAAGTGTGGAGGTAGGCCATCCTTAGGGTGATATCATCCACTTGACCTCCACAATTTTTTCACAACCATTGATCATCATCCTCATTCAAAAAAATGTGTTCCCCCATGGGTTAGTACACATTAATTTGGAAGTCATCTTAGGTCAAATTCCATTGCACCAACAACCGAGATAAATTGGACTAGGTGCCAAATAAATAAAAAATTAGTTAGGGGTGTACTTTGATATATTGACTATGGATGCATCACATACTTTAGTGGAATTCCACCCCAAATTTCATTTATGAACTATAAATATTTGAGAGGAGAATATTATTTATAGGTTTGATGGTTTTATTGTTTTTTGTGTGGTGGAAGAAATAAAAAGTGTGGCATAGAAACTGAATGTATTTGATACAGAGAAAAAAGTGCATTCTCCCCCATAATAAAGTAATGGGTGAGATAGTTGGACAAGGGGGTTGCAAGGCTTTTCGAGACACCCACTAAGTAGGTGTGATCCTTGGGAATATTTGGTGATGGAACGGATAAAGAGAACAAGGAGGAAATGATCAGTTGGGAGAATGAATATGTTTGGGTGTGGGCAGGAGCACCTTGGGGAATGATGGTGACATGCAATATCAAGGGGGAACAAACCCTTATTCCCTTGCAATGGATGACAGAGACTTGGGTTGTATTTTGGAAAGGGAGGGGAAACTTGGGAGCACACCCAAGTAGTGGACCTGTCTTCCCTTGTCAGCATGGCCGCACCATAGAGATTGGATGACCTCATCGGCACACCCATGGAGAGTCACGATAATCGACACAAGGAAGAGCATGAGGCAAGGGGAATGCCCCAAAGGATGGGGTGCATCAGTCGAAGAGACATTTCAATTGAAGGGTGTGTGGGCTTGGATGGATGCACCATATCCATAGAGGGGTGCAACGAGTCGGTTAATTGTGTGTTCATGAAGGGACACAATACACCAAAGAGACACGATGTTTCAAACAAGTGACTCTTGATAGTCCATATAAGATAAATGGTGCAAAACCAAAGGGAGACATGTAGAAAAGTGAAGGAAACACACATGGATCTCTGAGGTAGGGTGCACAAGTGAGGCACAACTCAAGATGAGGCAAGGAGGAACGATAAGGGGAAGTATTGGTGTTACAAAAATATAGGTCTAGACAGTTCTAATGTATAAGGTAAAGTCATGAGACTCTACCCATCTATGTAATTGGGAAAATAACACCCTATTTGTAAATATTTATTTTTCTTTAACAATATAAATAAAGAAAACTGGGTATTAGGCAACATTGGTGTCGCCCACACTATATCTTCCTCTTGTGTTTTGCATGTTTTATGTTGTATGTTGAATTGACTAAGTGTTAAACAATATTAATGAATGTCTATGTATACAACTAAGTTTCATAGAGTAATGATGTGACTCATCCATAGCCTATAACAAAGTATGGGTATGCTCTAGGTGAAGATGCATATTCTAGATGAAGTATCCTTGGTTGAGACAAGCTTCCAAGGGAGAACCATCGCAATGTCACACATCTAGGAGATGCCAAGATTGGACTCGGGAATGACTCTTGGGAGCATGGCATGGGCCATAATGAGTGGTTAAGGAAAAAGGATGGACATGGAGGAGATTTATTCATGAATGTTGACACTATGAATTAATGCTTGCAAGTTAGATGGATCACTTTCACACTCTGTTCTATGATGCACTCTCTACTCGACTCCCTTCCTCTAGTTAGGAACTTGGGTTGAGATAGACCGAGTAAGGTGATTTGGTGGAAGCCCACCCAAATTTCATTTGTGAGCCATAAATATTTAAGAGGAGATTAATGTTTGGAATTTAAATGATTTTATTATTATTGGGGTGGTGGAATAAATAAGAAGAGTGAAAAAAAAAACAAACAAATAAGAAGAGAAGGGAGGAAATAGATGTAAAGGGAGATAAAGAAAAAGAGGATGTACTTTGAGCATTCTACGTTTTTACCTTTTTCTAGGCATCTTTTTCCAACGAGTTTTTCCCAAAATTTGGCTATAAATGTAGAAGGATAGTTGGAATGGTATATTTGAATGGTTTATATTATATATTCCAGGTGTCCTGGGGTGTTTGAGGGTGTTGAATCGATTTATGCATTCAAAAACTCAATTTAAGCAATGTAAAATTGTGATTTCACCAACAATTGCATTGTGAAATTTTAGTTATAGTTGTCAAAAAAAGAAAAACATAGAATGTTTAGACTAAGCCAAAAAAAAAAGAGAAGAAAAGAGAAAGGACGTTGTAGAGGAAGATTGAATATTTCAGTGGCCAAAAATTAGAGTTTGGTGATTTTTTTTTTGAGTAAATTTCTTTATGAAGTTTTTTTTTAGTTTGTAAAAGCCTATCTTAGACTTATACGAAAGTGCTTAAATTTCATAATAGTAAATCACCTTAATCCTATATATGTGAATTTCCATTTTTAGAATTAATATAAATCTGTTGTTGAAGCTTTTATGATTAACTATGTGCACAGTGTATATTTTAGTTTAAATTTTGCGTGCTTAATTTCTTTTTGTGTTTATGTGCTCTGAGGTTTAATTTTTTAGTTGCAACCTTTCTTGTGTATTTTTTTTAAATCACATTCAAATTTGCATTGAATTTGTTATAGAGAAGAAACATCCTTATATAGAGAACAATTCCAATTTGAGGAGAGTGTTGGGTAGAATTGTTTTGATATAATTTGCAGTTCCAACAAAGCAATTTTTCTAGGTACATATGTAAGAAAACAAATTGTGTGTAGTAGGGTCAACATGGATAATAGAAGAGGAGTAGGAATGCAATGGAGAGAAAGAAGGTATTATGTATTTTTTTTCAGATGAAGTAAGCGATCATCGAGAGCTATCCAAGCTAGAGTGGAAGCCACTGAAATGACTCAGAGAAGAGGAGCATCTGTAGAAATGTAGGATGCGAGTGATGATGAATTGGAAGCTGAGGTTAGGTAATAATTCTTTGATATGAAGAAAATTGAAAACCCTAAGAGAATGAAGATGGGCTACATGAAGATGAAAGAACATGCATCCTTATGGTGGGACAATTTGCAGCTAGAGAGGGAGAGGAAAGGAAAAGATAAAATAAATATTTAGGATAGAATAGTGGCTAAACTTGAAGTTAAATTAATGAATGTTGATTATACTTTAAATTTGTATAGGAAATTGTAGAGCCTTAGGTAGAAAGAGATGGTTGTAAAATAATATACTAGAGTTTTATAAATTGTTAATTATGTCTAGGAATAATGATGAAGGAGAGAACGTTGGGGCTAGGTACATAAATGGCCTAAGGTATGTTATTCAATATTAGATGAGCATAATGAGGATTAGGACAATTGAAAAATTCTATCAACTTTCTCTAAAGGTTGAGGAGAAATTTTCAAGAAGGAAATAAAGTCACCTCAAGGGAAAACTATAAGACGTAAAGGTAGAGGTATGTCTAGAAGAGGAAAAAGTATTGGGTTAAGAATGAGGAAGGAAATGGTGAAAATGTTGCAAACAAATACTTAGGAGAAGCAATGAATCCTTCATAGGTAGAGGAACTTTTGAAGGTAGAGGAAGATTTATAGGTAGAGGGGATGGAAAGTCTCCAATGATTTTCTACAAATGTGAAACTCCAGGGAATAAATATTTTGAATGTCTAGAAAATAGGCATATTAATAGGAAGCAAGAGATCAAGGCTCATGTTGTGCAAGGAATTAAGGGAAAATCCAATTCTATAAATGTTGATACTATTAATGAAGTACATGAAGAGAAAGGAAAGAATTTGATGTTCATAAAGACATTATTGAAGCTAGAAATCCACATAGAAGAAAATGATCTAGACTAAAGAAAGTCAATTTTCAATATTATCCACGACATTGTAGGTAAGAGTTGTTATTTAATTTATTATGGAGGTATGTCACACAAAATTTAAGGATGACTTGATTTAAATATAGACATATCAACTTGGGGTTGCTCTCTCACCCAAGTTGGGAAAGTGGATGCCTTGGGCATGTGAATGCACCAAGGGGATTGCTCAAGTATGAAGCGACCAAGATATTGGGATGCGTTGGCATGAGGGGAACACCAAGGTTGGGAATTCCAATCCCAAGGGGCATGAATTTTTACGAGTGCATGGATTCATTTACGTGATCAGGCCAATGAAGGGGCATGATGATTCACTTTGGAAACTAGGTCATTGAAGGTGAACGATGATTTTCTTGGACACATGGGTTTGCGAAGGGGCACAACACCCCCAAATGATGCGACAGTTTGCAATGGTGACCTTTGGAGTCACTATAAGAGAACAAGGGTGAAAAAAAATGGAAGGAAGAATGGAATACAAAGAGAGAAATAAGAGATCTACTATTCTAAGGCAGGCTCAGACAAAGAGGGGTGAGCTCCCTCAAGGAGCCAAGTTGCTCCACATGGGAGGAATTGTGTTACCTTGAGGTGGATTTGGTGGAAATAGTTGGGAGATATTCTCTTGGGAATGTGTGAGACAAAACTAAATTTTATGAATTCTGTGGAAATGAAGAGACAACACATCTATAGTTGAGGGCACATCTGAGGTGCATCGTAGGAGGTTGCAGAGACAATTGTAATAGAGAGTATTGGTGATGAATATTTGTATGAGTGTTTTGGTGAGGTGACGGGAATCATTTGACTCTTCCCAAGTTGTAAACCGATCTAGTAGTGCTCATATTGTAATTGTTTATCAACAACAAAGGCTTAGTTGAGTGTTAGGAACAAATAGTGTTTCCCACACTATTTATGTATATGTCTTTCATTATTTTCACTGTCATTCTCTTGGATTCTCATGTTCATGGATATATTCTTAAATATGACTAAGCGTTAAAGCTATTAACAATTGTCTAAGTATACAAGAGTTGCACTAGAGTAGGAGTGTGAATCATCAGTATCCTAGAACGAAGTATGGGCATGATCTAGGTGAAGAGGCATAGTCTGGATGATGTATCCTTGGTGTTTCCAAGCATCCAAGTGAGAAACATGATGGTGTCACACGCCCTCAAGAGGTGCACGATTGCAATATTCGGCTAAGCACACTGTGGGGACATGATAGATGGAATCAGAGAGGTTTGGTTCTCTTTACTACTCTTGTAGTGAAAACAATTGTGGTGGGGTGAACTTGTTGAGAAGGAAATTTATTACGAAAGAAGTTTACTGGAAACGTTCAAAGACTTGGTGGAAAATTTGATGCAATGAACTTGTTCATCGTAGACTTTGCATTAGAATTGTGACAGAGGTTTGTTTGACGATGCAATGGGTAGGTTGGTCTAGGTGCACAATTTATATGGACCAAGCGTTGATTTTATGGTGAAATGAATCACTTGGACAAGGTGGGTGATCACATAACTCATTGTAGACTTGATTGTAGAGAAAATTTGGGTATAAATTATTTTGTTTGATTCACGATGGAAGTCAGTGTTGGACTTGTTGTGCACACCTTAGAGAGACCAGGTGCATAGTTTGTTGGGTGAATTAAGCACTTGGTCAAGGTATATGAATGCAATATTGTTGTATGGATTGTCATAGATCTAACTACAAAAGTGATCACATAAGAGAAAAGAAGAGGGTGATGGTAGAAGTGATTGCAAAGGGGAGTATTTTTGGGTTGAAAAAAGGTGAATAAATTGGGTGTGTTGGATGACCTAGGGTGACCTAGAGTAACTTCACAACAAGAATTGTTTTGTTCACATATCCATCATGACGTCTCTATGCCATGCATCACTGAGAACAATAATTGAGTTGAGATGGGTTGTTGGACTAGTGGGTTGACCGTAGCCTTCGGACGAGGTGACTCTTCGTAGAGTTACAACAACTAGTTAGTAGTAGTGTGAATTGACAGTTAGGTGGTGAATGCATGGTTCCTTGAAGCAGAAGAAGTCAAGGTGCAGATATGGAAAGACATTGGAGATGATTTTGATTGGTTGCATGTGAAGTTTGGACTCAGTTGAATTTTTGAAGTGGATTGATGAACTCAGCCTAGTATCACAACGAACATTTTTTAGGTTTGTGGAGTTGCGGATGTTGATTGAGGGAAGTTCATGAAGAGAGTTGGATTCTTGGTAAAGAAAAGGTCCAAGAAAATAGACTTCAACATGGTTGCAACGAATAATGTCATTGGAAATGTATGGTTGGATTGACTTATTGCATTTCCTAAGTGTTGCAGTAAGTTCTTTGGAGGGGAGTCATATGACTTGGTGGTTCAAGTGAATTTTGTTTCCGTGGTGAAAAATGAAAAACTTGAGGGTGATTCAAGTGGTGCATATTCGAAGAATTCTTGTAGTAGTTTGGAACACCTTGGTTGGGAGAATGTGTAGAGAGCTTAAACGACCTAATTGGATGAGTCTTTTGGTGGAATTATGTATATTTGAACATAATTGTGGAGGTATCTTTGGGAAGATTCCTAACTATTTGATGATGTGCATTGGATAGGTTTCCATGGTGAAGTAGGCAGTGAAGTCTGTACATGATGAGTTGATAGGATGGGTGAGGCACCCTTGTGTTTGGTGCCTTAGCTAGATTCATTGGGTCATTTGATGACTTGATAGTGGTGATGAAAGTCCTATAGTTTGGATTCTTTCAAGAGATGCAAGGAAGTGCATTCTAGGAGATGGATGGAGTAAGAAAGGAGTCGACCAAGAATTGTTGGCATTCAACCTGAATGGGAAGAACATAGACCAAGTGACTTGGGTGGCATTCGTTTGCCTTTGGTATGAGACATTGGATGAGGTGGAGTGCACCTTGGTGACTTTCATATGATTGTGTGTTGAATCAGATATCCATCAAGGTCATTGGTTGAGGTTGGCAAAAGTATTTGTTCAAACGTGCCAAGGCATGGAAGTTATTTGAGGTGACTTTCTCTACTTGGAGAACTTTGGACAGTTCATTGGGATATTTAAGGAGTGAGCATGTTTTTTCCACACTCATCGCAAATGTCGATTTATGGAGATGTGACTTGATAAAAGGAGGTGAGTTGAGGACTTTCCTTCATTTAGAGGATTATGGAGAGAGACAGATTGTAGCATGAAGAAATTACTTGGGCATGGGTGTTTCTCTTGCTTTTGGAAGCATGGTTGAGGGTAAATCTTAATCATTCCAAGGCATAGAGAGGTAGATAAAAAAATATGGTTGAGTGATGAAGTAATGAGGCAAAGGAAGTCTGGACATACATTTTTTGGTGCAAAGATTGGCTAATTGCACCATGAGGTGGAAAGTAGAGTCAAGTTGTTGTTGAAGACTTTGTTTAAGGGTGACTTGATACTGCAACAAATTGAGGGGTGACCTTGCCTTAATTTGAGGTTTTTGTGGATGGACCAAATTGCAAAATGAAGTGACCAGTTTGAACACGAGGGTCTGCATAATCAAGGGGTGTGACGATTAGATTGGCCATTCAACTAGTTCACAACTTGGGAAATAAAAACAACATGACAATGGGGTCAAGAGTACAAACGTGTCATTAGGTTTGGAGTGAAACACTTAGACATTGTGGAATATCTCCTTGATGAAGATTGGACGATGAAAATAGTAGTGAGGAAATGATGGACACTTGCCTTAGTATTTAGAGTTGGATAGAGTGATGAATATCTGACAGAAAATACTAAGTTCAGGAATGGGGAGGTACATCTCGAGACTTGGACATGATAGTTGAATTGATCACCCAAATAGTACAAGACTTGAGATTCACAATGTGTGGAGACATGGCAGAATTGGTTGAAGTATGGGCTCAATAGAAAGATCACAAGAATTCAACACTCAGGAATTTGTTTTAAGAAAAGTGGGAAACAATCCATTGTAGCAGGAAATGATAATAGCAGCACGACCCAACAATACCAAGGAAGCAACATCGTAGTAAGATAATGCAACAAATTTGGGTGACTTTAATCCTTCGAATTGGATTAAGTGACCATATTGACTCAAGAAACATATTGTGAGGAGTTGGGTGAAGTACAGTTTGGTTTGTGGAAACTTGGGGTTTCCACTTCGTAGGGAAATTTAGGGTTTCCACTTTGGAAAAATTTGGGGCTTCAAGTTGGCATGAAACTTGGGGTTTCCAGTAGAATTAGTTGCAATGAGGGGAATGAGTTTGAGTCGATACTTGGAGATCACATATTTTGTGGATTTGTTTGGGGATGAAAAAGACTTGATATGGGGGAGGATGTAAGGTCTTCAGCTAAATCATGGGCATGAAGACCTTCTCCCAAGTCCTCAAGGAGACAAAACTTAGGGTTTCTTTGGCACCCAATTTGGGAAGTTGGATGATTTGGTCATGCGAACATGCCAAGTGGATTTCACAAGTATGAAGTGACCAAGAGATTGGGGTGCACTGGCATGAGGGGTCCACCAAGTTTGGGCATGTTGATCCCAAGGGGAATGATGGTTAACGAGCACATGGGTTTGTTTGGGAGGCTGCGTCCACGAAGGGAAATGATGATTTGTTTGGGATATTGGGTCCATGAAGGGGCGTGAAAATTCGTTTGGACACATGGGTTCATGAAGGGGTACACCACCCCCAAAGGACATGACAGTTCATGGTGGTGATCTTTGGAGTCACTATAAGAGAATAAGGGTGCACAACCAAGGAAGGGAGATTGGAAGTGTGAAATGTTGTTCAATATTAACAGGGGAGGGTGAATCAATATTTATTTTTTTTCACATTTTAATAAATTTTGATTATTTAAAATTATTAACCATGAAAATTGATCAAAAATAAAGTATAGTACACAAAAGTTTAAATGTAACATTCATAAAATTTATATTTATTTTACAAGATACAACTTGTAGGAGACACCAATATCCCTTCTTTTGATCACCTACTCAAGGATACAACGATCCCTTCTTTTCAAGCACCAAATTTAGGAAGATACAACTCCCTGTAGATTAGGCTCCATGGGGTATTCACTCCATGAACTTGTGACACAACTCCTTCATTTGTAGGATATTAAAGAATACCCTTGATTTCACTAGATATTGGTAAATATCTGCTAAAATTATTTTGTTGAACCCCCCTTCCAATACATATTTGCAATAAAATAAACCCCTATTTTCACTAGATACCCCATTTTATATCCCCTAATACCTAAAATCCCCTTGAGACCCTACATCCCCCCCCAATACTTACAATATATTGACTTTATTATTTACAATTAAAAAACCCCATTTTGAATGGAAGTGATAAGATATTGGTCAACAAGGTGATGCCCTTGTGTTAGGATCCAACCTATATAATAATCCAATCCTTTGTTTTCAAGAAAAAAATTGAGGAATATGCAACTCCCTATTGTTCAGGCTCCAACCCGTAGAGGACTCCAATCCTTTCTTGCACCTCCCTTCCACCCTCACTTCATGTGTATGTTTCCGGTTTCAAATTCTTTCTTAGACTCTACTTTTGTTTAGATATTCTGAATATGTCACATAGACCCTTTCTTCTTCACCATATTTCTCAGTTTATATAGTCTTCCAAAAGGTTATAACATTGAACCAATGTGTCTCTTTGTAAAAGAGAAAATGAACCAATGTTCCTTTTAATTTTATTAATGTTGTTTTAATAAAAAAGTATTCCTTTATTATCATCTTTAAGTAATCGAGTGAACTTGGTTCCTCTTAAAAATCTCATTAATAAATAATTAAATTAAGAATCATATTCTCAATTGGCACTAGTAAGCCACAAACTTTTCATGGGATGTTTTCCTTCAAACGGTAACATATTTCAAGCTTTTAATTATCTCTCTAGTGCATTTCCTGTATTAAAATAGAGTATTCGACGCTAATTCATGCCCCCCTTTTCCATAGGACCAAGTGTTGTGACCACCAGATAGACACACAGGGTGCAAGGCCTATTCTATACTCTAGCCTGAAGACACTATTTTTTATTTACCAAGTGACCACCCCCTATAACCAAGTGATATCCCGGTTATCACTTTAACCCATCACATTCCATATGATGTTGGCCTATGACTGAGAGTGAACTCTCACAATGGTAATCTTGGAATTTAAATAGATCAAGGGTTCGAACTTGATCAACCATTGAGTGGATGGTCTAGGCTTATCTGGGCGCTTTAAAAAAATCAACGGTTAGCTTTTAATCATCCGTTGAGTGGACGATCCTCATTGATTTCTTAAATGAAATATGGCCCTGAGATAATCCCAAGACAAAATGCGATAACACATAACGTTGACATGTGGTTTATTAAATTTTTCATAATTAAATTTTTGTGTCTTCCCTTGCCACTTATCCTTCGTGCTATTCCAAACATGAATTGATTAGGGTCATTCGATCGTGCTCTCATTTTGATCCAACATTCAAAAATAAAACATCATCATTCTTCATCATTCACTATCATTCCCTCTCTATTCCCCCTTTATCTAATCATATTCTTTCTATGAATGGATGTTAGTAACATATTTCAACATAAAGTTTTGTTGGGATAATGATATGAATACATGGACATTATTCAAGATCTCATATGAGTTTTCTGTAATTTTTTTATGATCCTGTGTTGACGGTTCCCGACACTTTGGTCGAGTGATATAGAAATCGAAATGTGACTCCTGGTGATTTCTTGCATTTTTATCACACCTATAATGATGATCAGAGCATCGATCCTTACAATAAAAAGAATGATTGAAACCTTCAGTTTCTCAAACCTTGTATCAAGAGTAAGCTTATTTCTCTGCAAGCATGATAGACATGTTGTATTTCCTGGATCATTGAATTTCCAAATATTATTAATGTATGCATTTCATTCCTTTTCACATTAATCCACCATTGTATTACAGTTTTAAATTCATATTTGCACAGTGGTTTGTTAACAATGTTTCCAATTCATATTTGTAGATGCATACCCATAATATATTGACACTTCATGGGTTTGTCAATGCCATATTGACCCCTTTTGACATCAATGGCATACCAACATTATGTCTCAATGACAATACAATATTATCCCTCTTTGACATCAATGTCAACTCCATAACTCCATGTTCAACATTGATCATATTGAGCCTTCTTTGACTTCCATTCCAACCTCATAACACCATGTCCAACATTCCCATGGATCCATATTTGATTATCCATTTATAATTATGATCATATTGACCCGCCTTTGACATCAATGCCAATACCATAACACCATGTCCAACATACTCCCCCTTTGGAATTGATGGAAACAAAGTAACAACCCCTTTTCAATCTTAACTAGGTTTTAATGTTTATTCTTCCCCTTTGACAACAATGACATTAAATATATGTCTTTGCTCCCATTGAGGTTATACTCCTCCTTTCTGTGTACTTCTTTTTTGATGAATCTCATGCAATTTGATTAGATATGGATATTACCCCATTTTTTGTCTCAGGTTTTCAAATGTACTTGTAGGAAGAGGTTTTGTGAATATGTCTACAACATGTTCTTTAGTATCCACATATTCCAGTTGAACAATTTTTAGAGAAACCTATTCCCTTTTAAAATAAAATTTAATTGGGATATGCTTGGTTTTTTAGTGCATGACAAGATTTTTATAAATGTTTATAACACTGGTATTGTCAGAGTTAATAAGAATTGGATGATCATACTTTGCTTGTAAATCTTCTAGAGTTTGTTCCATCCAAACAACTTGAGTGTAGTAGGAGGCAACAAAAATATATTTATCTTCTGCTATATATAGTGATATGGAGGGTTTATTTTTACCTAGCCATGACACAAGACATTTTCCTAGGAATAATTCTCCTCCAATGGTGTTCTTTATGTTATCAATACTTCTTTCCCAATCTGCATCAATATATGTAGTTAATGTGAAGTCTTCTTCTTTTGTATACCATAAACCAAAATCCAAGGTGCCTTTGAGATATCTAAAAATCATTTTAACTACCTTCATGTGTCTCTTTAGGTGCAAATTGAAATATGTCCACTACTCCTACAACTTGCATGATATCTGGTGTTGTTTTTGCTGCATATAATATGCTACCAATAATTGATTTGTACATGGTTTGTTCTACTTTTAGCAATTAATCACATTTGGTTAGTTTTCATCCTATAATCATAGGTGTGCTCATAGGTTTGCAATCTTCCATTTGAAATTTCCTCAGCATTTATTTAATGTATTTGGTCTGAGATATGAATATGTCTTTTTATGATTGTGAGACTTGTAAGCCCAAGAAGAATGCCAATTCACCAATCATCGACATTTCAAATTCTTTTTACATTTTTTAGCAAATTTCTTTATTATAGGGTTTAAATTACTTCCGAAGATGATATCATCCACATATATTACAAAAATAATCATATTCTGATTTACAATTTTAATGTAAAGATTGTTGTCAGTAGATCCTTTTTTGTATCCTTGATGTTGTAGATGATTATCAATCCTTGAAAACCATGCTTTGGGAGCTTGTTTGAGACCATACAATGCTTTATTTAATTTGCATACATAGTCTTGATTCTCTGATAACAAAAATCCTTCGGGTTGTTCTATATAAAATTATTCCTCTAAATTTTCATTTAAGAATGTTGATTTGACATCCACTTGATATATTTTAAAGTTTTTAAAGCATGCAAATGCCAAGAACATTCTAATAGCTTCTAATTTGGCTATTGGGTCAATGTTTCCTCAAATTCAATACCTTCTACTTGAGCATATCCTTTGCACACTAATATTTTTGTTTTCCTTATAACTTGACCATCTTCATTAACTTTATTTTGTTAAATTCATTTGGTCCCTACCACATTTTTTTCTTTTGGTCTTGGGACTATCTCTGAGGTCTTATTTTTCTCTATTTGATCAAGCTCTTCATTCATGGATTTGATCAAGTCTTCATATTGTCTTGCCTCTGTAAATGTTTTTAGTTCTATTAGCAAGATCATTGCTTGTTCCGATTCATATGTTATCCTTCTTCTTGTTTCAATTCCAACACTTTTGTTTCTTATGATTTGACTTTCAGGATGATTTCTTTGTACCCTACTTGATGGTGATTTTGTATCTTGTCTTAGGGATTCTTACTCTTATTTTAATTCTTCACTTTGTGATTATTATTCTTGTATTTATTCAATTTCATCATCATCATCATCATCATCATCATCATTTCTTCTTCTTTCATTAAATTTTGAATTATATTGAGATTTGATTCTTCTTGATTTTAGATCATCCACTTTTACATTTTCGCTTTCCAAAATTTTGTGCAGCCTCAGGTTATAACATTTGTATCCCTTTTTTTTGGATGAGTAACCAATACATATGCCTTCATATGATCTGGAATCAAATTTCCTAGGTTATCATCATCTCTCTTTATATAACATTTTCTCCCAAAGACTCTAAAGTGTTTGGCTGATGTTGGTTTGCCAAACCACAACTAATGTGGTGTCTTGTCATGGTTGACTCTAAGTTGTGCTCTATTAAGTATGTATACAATTGTATACATTGCTTCTCTCCGATATATATATGGGAGTTTGGCTTCATTTAACATAGTTCTGGCTACTTCTTGAACAATTATATTTTTCTTTTCATCAACTCCATTTTGTTGAGGATTTGTTGGAGCTAAAAAGTGTTTTTTAATTCCATGAATTTCACAAAAAAAATTGAACTTATTAGAGGTAAATTCCCCTCCATTATCTGATCTTAGGCACTTGATTTTGAGATCAGACTCATTTTCAACATGTGCTTTGAATATTTAAAATTTTTCAAATGCTTATGATTTTTCTTTGAGAAAGTATACCCAAGTCATTCTTGTATAGTCATCAATGAATAAGATGAATTAATGTTCACCTTGTATGCTTTTAGTTCTGGTATATCCACAAAGATCAGTATGGACAAGTTCTAATGGTTTTGATGTAGAGTATTCATTTGTCTTGAATCTTACTTTTGTATGATTTCCATGTTGGCAATGTTTACAAACAAAATTGGAAGGCTTTGTAATATTTGGTATATATTTCACAGCTTCCTTTTTACTAAATTTTATCAAATTATTAAAGCCTAAGTGTCCCATTCTTTTGTGCCATAAACAACTTTCATCTACTTGACCCATGCATCATTTTTATTCTTCTACTATGTTTAAGATATATACATTGCTTGGTGTCCTTGGTGCAATAGCCACTAATTTTCCTGAACTTTGTTTTCTAATTTCACATTTTTTAGAGTCAAATATGAGTGTGTGTCATTGCTCACATGTTTGGCTCACACTAGAAAGATTAGGATTCCAATTCTCAACTAATAGACCATTTTCTTTTTTAGATATGTATTTCCCAAACTGGTTGTACCCTTTCCAAGTATCTTGGCAGAGACATCATCTTCAAATGTAACCCTTCCTTTTTTTTTCCTTTTCAAACTGAGAAATTTGTCTTGATCTCCTGTCATATGATTTGAACATGCACTGTCAACATACCATTGGATTATTTTATTTTTATCATATAAGGCTACCTTACACTCTGTCTCCTTTTCCTTCCATGTCTTTTTATGTTTTTCTTCTTGAATGTTGGAAGTCTTCATGGGATGCTTTGGTAGTCTACAATCACTAGCTTTGTGACTATAATTGTTTCATTTGTATCATTCAACATTGTAATCTTGTAATGGAGATAATGAATTATAGTTTATATTCCCTTGTTTATTATTATTCATGTTGTTATTATAACCATATCCTTGAACACTTTTATGATTGTTCTTTCCATAAGCTCTACAATGTAATGCTTTATTCCCAAAATTATTTCAAGAGAAGCAATAACCAAGAAAGGGATGTTGATATCTTTTGGGGGGAGTTCTTCTTGTAGTTGTATTCTTTCTATATTCATTTTATTTTGAATGGAGAGATTATTTATGTTGATTAGAATGAGTCTTTATGTTTCTTTCTTCCTTTTTGAAAGAGATCTGAAGGGAAGTTGCATAACTATTTGGACTTTTATCATATTTTTGTGTTGTAGTGTTTGAGCCTTTATCAAATTTATTTTGATCATACCCCAGTCCTGACTTATTGGTAGATGGTCTTTGATTGTTAAGAATATCATTCATTATTTTTTAACTTTTTTCAAATCTTGATTGGTTATTTCCTTTCTCAAGTTCCTTTTTAAGAAGAATAATTCCAGCCTCTAGCTTTTCACGGTCTTTTTTCTTTTCATTGAGTTGTTTACTTATGACCTCTTCAATTCTTTTAGCTTCTTGGGGTTGAGTCTTTAAGTCAATAATGAATTTTTTTTGTCTCCTTGATGGTTTTTGAAACTTCCTTTTCTCTTTATTTTTGTTTTTTCTTCATATACTAATAATTGTTCTCTTAATGATTTATTCTTCCTTTTATATTTTCTCAGTTCTTTGAGAGCACTAATAAGTTATTCTTCAAGGTATACTTTTCCTTAAACTTCATATTTTTCACTATTATCCCCAGTAGAATTAATTTGAGTTTCTATGCACATAAATAGAAGTGTTTTATTATCATCTTCACACATGTCAGATGAACTAATGTCTTCTTTAGAGTACATTTTTTTCTTTTTATTTTTTTATAGAATTTCTTCTTATTTCTAGTTCTAACCTTTTTATATGATTTATGGTTATGATTTTATTCATCATCACTATCCTCCTATTTTGGATCGGGACACTTGGAGGAAAAATTCCGAACTTTGACACAATTGAAACATTTGAGGGGTAACTTCCATTTTTATTTCCTAGACCCTTTCTTGAGTTGCCTTATAAAGTTAGCCACTTCTTCATCTGATATGTCTGAGTGATTTTCATTTGGTACATGCTCATGGTGCTTTGTTGCATTTGAGGCTTTGAAGGTTGTTTCCCCTTTTTATGACCTTTCTTTCCGTGTTCTCATTTCATAGGCTATAAGAATCCCATGAAGTTCATCCATTGTAAGTTCGTGAAGGTTTTCTCGATATTCCAAGGTAGATACCTTAGAATAATATCTCATTGATAATTATCTCAACACTTTTTGAACAATAATTGTCTTCTATATATTCTCCCGGAGCTCTGATTGAACTAACAATTGCATCCACTCTTTGAACATATTCTACAATGTTTTCTTCCTCTTTGATATTCATACCTTCAAACTTTCCTCTATATCTTTGAAGTTTTGCTTGATTGACTTTGGCATCTCCTACATATATGATTTGAAGTTTGTCCCATTTTTATTTTGTTGATTTACAATGCATCACTTTTACAAATATAGAGTTTTCTAATCCACCCATAATTTCATTAACATCCCTTGAATTGTCATTATAGAGTTTCTTTGCAGCAACATCTGAAGGTGGAGTAGGTGGTGATTTTTACCCATTTACCATAGATAGCCAAACATCACATCCAAGAGACATTAGATAACTTCTCATCCTTATAACCCAAAATTCATAAGCATTTCCTTTGAACAATGGTGTTATGTTAGAGGACATCCCTTCTTGTTGATCCATTGTGATTTCTTAGAATCCTTCTTCCAGTGGTTAGACTGAGGTGAGGGAACTTGCTCCAATACCAATTGTTTAAATGTTGTGTTGGCATGTTTTACAAGCAGTGTATTCTTTTCATTGATGGCAAGTACAACAATGACGATGGCTTAAGTACAGGAAGACTATGCTAGGTGGGCACTGGAAGTCTTTTGAGAAGACGCAGCAGAGAAAGCTCGATAACATCATAAGAGATAGTGCAGAGTATGCGTGTTTGTCATTGATGGAAAAGATCATGACCAGCAGCATAGGGATAATGGCATGGCAATGGAAAGTTCAACAAGTGATCATTGGATCCCATTCAGAAGAGTAAAATCCATGAGTCAAGGAAGCAATTCACGACAGAAAATTGTGAAATGTGAAACCACGACTTAATCTCCATTTTAGAGTTTCAGATAACAGGAGTTGGAGGATTCAAGAGTCGAGACTCTTCATCACATGAGTCCCGAAGTTGTGAAATGTGAAACGATGAAATCCCGAAACATGCACATAAGCAAAGACTCCATTTCAGAGTTTTAGATACCAAGAGTTGGAGGTGTCAAGGAAACTCATGACAAGAATGATGAAATCACGAAATGCAAAACCACGACATTTTGAAGTTTCGGATACCGGGAATTGGATGAGTCAAGAGTCGAGACTCTTCATCATAGGAGTCCCAAAGTTGTGAAATGCGAAATGTCAAAATCCGTAAACATGCACATAAAAAAAGACTCCATTTTGGAATTTTGTAGACTGGGAAATCAAAGATCAAAGGAACTTTAACCTTTGAAGTAGTGACCCTCGAAATCCCGAAACAAGCACATCAACAAAGACTCCATTTCGGAGTTTCGCAGACTGGGAAATCAAATATCAAAGGAACTTTAACCTTTGAAGTAGTGAACCCTGAAATCCCAAAATAGGCACATCAACAAAAACTCCATTTCGGAGTTTCGTAGACCGGGAAATCAAAGATCAAAGGCACTTTAACCTTTGAAGTAGCGAACCCCGAAATCTCGAAATAGGTACGACGAAGGCCCATGAAGTTTCGAAATCATGATAATATCTCGACCGTTGGGTCCATAGGACACGTGGTGAAAGATCGTCATTTCGCTGACTGGAAAGTCAAAGGAACGGAGTTCCCTAACCTCTCGAACTCGCGATATGTGAAATCATGAAATAATCCTAGTCGTTGAATCAAGGAAAAATTTGGGCCATCAGACCTAGGAAGTGAATGTGGTAGACCATGTCAGTAAGGACAGGTGGCAGCCTATGTCAGAAAGGACACATGGCACAATCATATAAGGACAAGTGTCAAGTTGATTTGGTATTTCAGGAACCTGGAAATCACAATTTTGAGTGACATGTGGCAGACACATGGATCACGACACGTCATCGAGTGACATCATTCCAGGAATTTAGTTTCAAGAGTTTTAGCATCAACTCTTCCCCAAAGTCCCAAAAGCTGAAGTTCTGGGGTGGAGGATAGCCATCCGATCACCACAGATCATGGACCGTTGATCTGAAGAGCGAAGCACTCAAATGATTAGCGAGTGGTCATAGGCTATGGTCACATCGTCGAGAGTTGGAGGAAGGAACTAACAACTAAACTCCATTTCGGACATCGTGACATGGAGAGTCGAGATGCCTCACAACAGGAATTCGCGACATGTGAAATCGCAAAATGCTGAAATGTGAAAAACACCTTTTGGTGTACATTTCGGATACCGGGAGTTGGAGTGTCGAAATACTTCACCACAGGAATGCCAAAATGATGAAATGACGAAATGAGAAATGGCGAAATCAACGCGAGACCCTGTGCTTGTAATCCAATGGTGTTGGATACTTGGAAATCTAATCGAAGGGCTATTGTTTCTCTTCATAGTTAATCGATCAGCTACTATTCAGTTAGCAAAACTGAATCATGACTCTTGGAAAGTTGGTGATTCAGTTGCTGATGCGTTTTCTTGGAGGTTCAAAGTGTAACTGCTAGAAACAACTGATGGTTTCTGCCAGAGGACTCGGAGAGACTTCAGGGTGATCACCAGAGAAGATGAAGAGTCTTGAGGCATCTTCTAATGGCATGAAGACTGTTCATAGAGGCTATTGACAGATGTAAGAACATTGGATCTTGGAACTGCAATAGAGGGAATGATCTTGACTGTGACATAGAAGATGAAGAGTCTCAATTGCTGGAGAGGCTAAGGAATCTCGGAATAACAACCAGTGATGATGGACGCATGGGTTTAACTGCTAGAGAATCTGAAGAGTTGTAATGATGATTAGGCAGAGAAATTGACATGGGGAGAGCATGCAGAAGCATTGTGAATAGTGGATGTAGAAGATGCACAGAGAGAATAAAAACACAGAACAAAGAAGAGATTGGGTGTTGTTGAGAGTGATTCAGACATGTAGAAGGAGGCAGTGTGAAACAGTTGAAATACACAGAAGAGGAATGGTGCATTGAATGGACATGGCTCACAGAGCATAAAAGGCAGAAGAACAAAAAGTGCAAGGATGTGTGCAGGAAGACAATGAGGCAG
This sequence comes from Picea engelmannii, assembly GCA_009831015.1. Taxonomy (NCBI): domain Eukaryota; kingdom Viridiplantae; phylum Streptophyta; class Pinopsida; order Pinales; family Pinaceae; genus Picea; species Picea engelmannii. The sequence continues at coordinate 561,589 of ML781808.1, forward strand.
ATAGAGTAGGGCAGTGTAGCAGAACAGTGATGAGACTGGTAAGCCATTGATGAACATTATATCACTGTAATAAGTTTCAATAGCAAAGATTGATATTTCAGGGTGGTAGGGAGGTGCTAGGGAGGACTGTTGTCCTCAGAAGTTCAAGTGGGTGCTTAAACACAAGGAGTTTTAGCTTCCATCTGGTTGTCACCAGAGAAACCAAGGTGGTAGGGTGGTGCAAGGGAGAACATTGGTTCTCTGATATATAGGTCGGTGCCTGGTAACTAGAAGTTGGTGCTCCCATCCAGTTGGTCCTAAAACTCTTAGGAAGTTGGTGCTTCCGTCTAGTTCGTGCTATAACTCTTAGAAAGTTGGTGCTTCCATCCAGTTGGTGCTGGAACTCTTAAGGAGTTGGTGCTTCCTTCTAGTGGGTGCTAGAGAAACCAGGGAGTTCGTGCTTCCTTCTAGTCAGTGCTAGAGAAACGAGGGAGTTGGTGCTTCCTTCTAGTGGGTGCTATAGAAACCAGGGAGATGGTGCTTTCTTCTAGTGGGTGCTAGAGAATCCAGAGAGTTGGTGCTCTCAGCAAGTAGCAGGTTGCAAAACAGAGGTTGTAGCCTCATTATGAGTTGGTGCTCATAAGTATGATAATGTACAGAATCTAAAAATTACTTATCATATAAAGAAGAAGAGGTTTTTACCCTTTCTGGGTTTCCTCGGGAAACATATGTCTCTGTGTATCTCATATGTGTGAATGATGTTGAATGTTCTATCTCTTACTTCCCTACATTATTGTGATTGTCATTGAGTTCTCTGTAAAGAGTTTAAAATAAGCATAATTGTTTAAGCACAATAACAACTGATTTAACCCCCCCTCCCCTCTCAGTTGTCCAACAATTGGTATCAGAGTTGGCCCCTTTTATCTAAGGTTAGATCCTAGAGCTTAAAAATCTCAAGCCATTAAGGAAATTCAACCAATAAGGCCCCTCTATTCAATGGAACAAACTTCGCCTTCTAGAAGGTTAGAATGAGAACATACCTAATGGCCTTAGGTGCTGATGTTTGGGATGTAGTAGAGACTGGATACATAAATCCTATTGTGCTAGATTCCAAGGATGATAAGTTAGAATTTATCTTTAATGCTAAGGGAATGAATGTTATCTTGAATGAACTTGCAAAAGCCGAGTTTGTAAAGGTGATGCATCTTCAAACTGCCAAAGAAATGTGGGACAAACTCATTAGCAGTTATGAAGGTAATGAGAAGGTAAAAGATGCCAAGATTCAAACCTACAGAGTATAGTTTGAAAATCTATAGATGATATAAGATGAAATGATTGGGAAGTATTTTCTGAGAATTGAAGAACTAGTAAATGCAATGAAAGAACTTGGTGAAAAAATTGAGAAACCCTCTTTAGTTCAAAAAATTTTGAGATCTCTGCGAGATAGGTTCAACCCAAAGGTCTCAGCTATAGAAGAACTTAATGATATAAAGGATTTGGATTTTGATCAACTTCTAGGAACGTTGACTGCATATGAAATAAGGATAGTTACAGATAAACCCACCTCTAGAGAAGCATCATTGAAAGTAGATAAGAATGAAGATTCTGAGCTTGATGAAATTGAAGAAAATTTCATGAGAAGACTAAAGAAAGGATCAGGCAAGTACCAAGGTAAGTTTCCCTTCAAATCTTTCAACTGTGGTAAGATAGGTCATTTTGCAAATAAATGTCCACACAAGAAACATGATCAGAACTTTGAAGGTGAAAAGAAGTTCCAACCTAAGAGATTTGGCAGAAAAAAAAAGTTTATGTGTAAACAATGTTAACTCTTTAGAAGACACGGATAGTGACTCCTTGCGTGAAGACAAGGACAATGACTTCATGCTTATGGCCCAAGATGATTATGATAATAAAATCACAGGAAGTGAGGCTACTGAAGAAGAAGTTGTGGTTGATATGGAAGGAGAATTGATCAATGCACTAGAAGAGATTGACAAACTCAGAATTAAGAACAGAAAGAAAAAACAATTGTTGATATAGTTCGAGAAAGATAGTAAACAACCTGATGAAGACTTTTCCCTGCTAAAAGTGGAATTAGAAGAGGCAAAGAAAATCGAGGACATTCTGAAACAACAACTATCAGAAAAGAAGGAAATATGTAAAGCTCTGGAAGAAGAAGTAGTGAAAACTAGGAAAGAGTTGGAGAAGTTTCAAGCCTTGTATCATCAGAATTTGTCAAGTATCAAAGCCTCAGAAGGATTATCCACCATTCTGAATCATCAAAGGAACAAAGTTGAAAACAAGGTTGGGTTATGAAGAGGGATCAATTAGTGGTCATCCAAGCAACAAAGACTTCATCAAGTTTGTCAAATCTACAACCAATGACGGAGACAAACCTGTAGAAACAAAGGAAGATAATCAACAGCCTAGGAGGAGTAAAGAAAAAGGTTCCATAACTGAATCTGTAGAACAAGGAAATAATACACTCTCTGCTCAAGGAAATCATTAGCATGGAAGAAATCTATTTTCTCAAAGAAGACAACCATTTTCCAGGTACAAAGAATTTTTCTATGGATATTGTTTCTACTATTCTAACTTTGGTCTCAAAGCTGTAAATTGTTCCTTAAGACTTACACATGAGCAATTAATATTTCCAAGGAATAAATATCTACCACAACAAAGAATGATACAACCAAGTAACAAATAATCACAGATTGCAAATTGCCAAATTAAGTCTAGAGACATGCAACTAAGGAGTTCAAGAAATAATAAACAGTCAACGAGTAGACAACGCTGCAACAATAACTTTGACCTATTGAATAATGAGATTGAATGCTATAATAGTCACAACTTTTTCCACAAAGCTACAAACTTCCATCTGAAGAATTACAAAGCACATCCAAGGATAAAGTTATTAGATAGAAATGCCAGCACATGGAAAAGGAAAGATAGTGAAAAAGGTGGTCTAGCACTTTCAACTCAAAAACAAAAGGCCTTTGGGAATATAGACAGTGGATTCTCCAAGCACATGACTAGAGACAAGGATAAGCTTCTATCAATAAGTAAAAGAAAAACAGGAAATGTGATCCTTGAAAATGATGAACCAGGTAAAATCATGGATAGAGGGATGGTGAGTTTGAGTAATGTCAAAGGATATGCCCAGTACATTCTTCTTGTGGATGGTCTGAAACATAATTTGCTCAGTACAAGTCAAAAGTGTGACAGAGGCAGTGAAGAGTTGTTCACGTCCAAAGAGTGTAAGGTAAATCTAAACTCAGGACAAGTGGTGAATAAAGGCATAAGGAAAATTAATGATGTTGATATTGAATCCTCCCCTTTAAGTAAAGAAGAAGACACAGATACAATAATAGAATGTTCAGTTAGCATCTATCCCATGGAAGAAGTAGAAGAAGAATCATGTCATAAGATGGAAGCTGAAGTTTTGAAGGTTGAGAAGTCAAACACCCAAAGAAAGTTATTAAACAACTCCATGACCCTGGATAAGCTCTTGGATAGTCAGAGATCACCAAATGAAAAATATGGTATTGGATACAACAAGGAAGAAATCAATACTCCTATGTAACCTGATACAGGTCCTTCGTCTGTGAAAAAGAAAAGAAGGTGTGAGAGTGGTTGTAGTGATTTTTTCTTGTGATTGAATATGTTCATAAAATCCTTGGATTGTATGCATCATGGAAGAAAAATGAAATTGCAGTAATAGAGATCGATGAGAATCAATGGGGAGATCCAAGGGTTATTTAAAAAGTACAAGCTACAATTACGCAGTGTTTCAGTAGGACAACAACATCTTCAACAACAACATTTTGTTTTACAAAATGATATACATGACATCCTGTAGAGATAAAAAGAGGAAAGACCTTGTCAAGGAAAGCTAACCTTTTAGGAACAAAGGGGGAAAATAATCAAAATCAAAGATAACAGTGATAGGGGGAGTCATCTAGTTATGAAAGGAAAAGGTTGATGAAGGAGTCCCAGTAAGAGAGGTGAGAAATATTGAGTATTCTACAGAGGATACAACGGAAGATGAAGATGAAAAGGTCCAAGAATCAGAAGGAGAAGACTCTGGTTTAGATACAAATATTCCGCAGGCCTCAAATAAGAGAGTCCATCATGTTAGGGGGAGTTTGTGTTGGTTTAATATCTGATACCTCATAAAAATACTGCAACAACTCAGGGGGAGCATGTTTTCTTTGACATTGATGTCAAAGGGTGAGAAAAGAGTCTGGGTGCCTTTGTTGCCATCAGTGCCAAAGGGGGAAATTGTTGGCATGTTTTACAGGTAGCATATTCTTTTCATTGATGGTAAGTACAACAACGTCTATGGCTTAAATACAGGAAGAATGTGCCAGGTGGGCACCAAAAGTATTTTGGGAAGATGCAGTAGAGAAAGCTCGATAAGATTAGAAGAGATAGTGTAGAGTATGCGTGTTTGTCATTGATGGAAAAGATCATGACCAACAGCGCAGGGATAATGGCATGGAAATTTCATGTTCAACAAGCGATCGTTGGATCCCATTCACAAGCGTAAAGTTGAGGAGTCAAGGAAGAAACTCATGGCAGAAAATCATGAAATGAGAAACCACGACTTAATCTCCATATCAGATTTTCGGATACCGGGAGTTGGAGGAGTCAAGAGTCAAGACTCTTCATCACAGGAGTCCCAAAGTTGCGAAATGTGAAACACCGAAATCCCGAAATAGGCACATCAACAAAGACTCCATTTCGGAGTTTCGGATACCGGGAGTTGGAGGTGTCAAGGAAAATCACGACAAGAGTGATGGAATTGCGAAATGTGAAACCACGACGTTTCGGAGTTTAGGATACCGGGAGTTGGAGGAGTCAAGAGTCAATAATCTTCATCATAGGAGTCTCGAAGTTGCGAAATGAAAAACACCGAAATCCTGAAACATGCACATCAACAAAGACTCTATTTCGGAGTTTTGTAGACCTGAAAATCAAAGATCAAAGGAACTTTAACCTTTGAAGTATTGAACCCTGAAATCCTGAAACAAGCACATCAAAAAAGACTCCATTTCGGAGTTTCACAGACTGGGAAATCAAATATCAAAGGAACTTTAACCTTTGAAGTAGCGAACCTCGAAATCCTAAAACAGGCACATCAACAAAGACTCCATTTCGGAGTTTTGCAGACTGGGAAATCAAATATCAAAGGAACTTTAACCTTTGAAGTAGAGAACCTTGAAATATTGAAATAGAAACGATGAAGGCCCGTGATGTTTCGAAATCATGATAAGATATAGACCATTGGGTCCATAGGAGATGTGGTGAAAGATCGTCATTTCCCTGACTGGAAAGTCAAAGGAACAGAGTTCCCTAACCTCTCAAACTCACGATATGCGAAATCATGAAATAATCCTAGTCATTGGATCAAGGACAAATCTGGGCCATCAGACCCAGGAGGTGAATGTGGCACACCATGTCAGCAAGAACAGGTGGCATCCTACATCAGAAAGGACACATGGCACAATCATATAAGGACAAGTGTCAAGTTGATTTGGCATTTCAAGAACCTGGAAATCACAATTCTGAGGGACAGGTGGCAGACACATGGATCATGACACGTCATCGAGTGACATCATTCTAGGAATTTAGTTTCAGGAGTTTTAGCATCAACTCTTCCCCAAAGTCTCAAAAGATGAAGTTTCGGGGAAGAGGATAGTTGTTTGATCATGACGGATCATGAACTGTGGATTTGAAGAGAAAAGTGCTCAAATGATTAGCAATTGGTCATAGGCTATGGTCACATCGTCGAGAGTTGGAGGAAGGTGCTAACAACTAAACTCCATTTCATAGATCGTGACTTGGAGAGTCGAGATGCCTCGCAACAGGAATTTGCGACATGCGAAATCGCAAAATGCCAAAATGCGAAAAACACCTTTTGTTGTAGGTTTCAGATACCAGGAGTTGGAGTGTCGAAACACTTCACCACAGGAATGCTAAAATGCCAAAATGTTGAAATGCGAAATGGCGAAATCAATGCGAGACCCTGTGCTTGTAATCCAATGGTGTTGGATACTTGGAAATATGATCGAAGGGATACTATTTCTCTTCACAGTTAATCAATCAATTATGATTCAGTTAGCAGCACTGAATCATGACTCTTGGAAGGTTGGCGATTCAGTTGCTGATGTGTTTTCTTGGAGGTTCACAGTGTAACTGCTAGAAATGACTGATGGTTTCTGCCAGAGGACTCAGAGAGACTTCAGGGTGATTGCCAGAGAATATGAAGAGTCTCGAAGCATCTTCTAGTCGCATGAAGACTATTCATAGAGTCTATTAACAAATGTAAGACCATTGGAACTTGGAACTGCAACAGAGGGAATGAGCTCAACTGTGATAGAGAAGACGAAGAGTCTCGACTACTGGAGAGGCTAAGAAATATCGGCATAACACCCAGTGATGATGGACACATGGGTTTAACCGCTAGAGAAGCTGAAGAGTTGTAATGATGATTAGGCAGAGCATTCGACATGGGGAGAGCATGCAGACGCATTGTGAATAGAGGATGTAGAAGATGCACAGAGAGAATACAAATGCAGAATAGAGAAGAGATTGGGTGTTGTTGAGAGTGATTCAGGCGTGTAGAAGGAGGCAATGTGCAGCAGTTGAAATACACAGAAGAGGAATGGTGCATTGAATGGACATGGCACAGAGCATAAAAGTCATAAGAACAGAAAGAACAAGGATGTGTGCAAGAAGACAGTGAGGCAGAAAGAGCAGGGTAGTGTAGCAGAACAATGATGAGACTGGTAAGCCATTGATGAACATTATATCATTGTAATAAGTTTCAGTAGCAAAGATTGATATTTCAGGGTGGTAAGGAGGTGCTAGGGAGGACTGTTGTCCTCAGAGGTTCAAGTGGGTGCTTGAACACAGGGAGTTGTAGCTTCCATCTGGTTACATCTAGAGAAACTAGGGTGGTAGGTTGGTGCAAGGGAGAACATTGGTTCTCTGATATACAGGTCGGTTCCTGTGTAACTGGAAGTTGGTGCTTCCATCTAGTTGGTGCTGGAACTCTTAGGAAGTTGGTGCTTCCATCCAGTTGGTGCTATAACTCTTAGGAAGTTGGTGCTTCCATCCAGTTGGTGTTGGAACTCTTAGGGAGTTGGTTCTTCCTTCTACTGGGTGTTAGAGAAAGTAGGGAGTTGGTGCTTCCTTCTAGTGGGTGCTAGAGAAACCAGGGAGTTTGTGCTTCCTTCTAGTGGGTGTTGGAGAAACCGGGGAGTCGGTGCTTCCTTCTAGTGGGTGCTAGAGAATCCAGAGAGTTGGTTCTCTCAGCAAGTAGCATCTTGCAAAATAGAGGTTGTAGCCTCATTATGAGTTGGTGCTCATAAGTATGATAATGTACAAAATGTAAAGATTACTTATCATATAAAGAAGAAGATATTTTTACCCTTTATGGGTTTCCTCAGGAAATATATGTCTCTGTGTATCTCATATGTGTGAATGATGTTGAATTTTCTATTGCTTACTTCCCTGCATTATTGTGATTGTCATTGAGTGCTCTGTAAAGAGTTTAAAATAAGCATAATTGTTTAAGCACAGTGACAACTGATTCACCCCCCCCCCTCTCAGTTGTCCAACATGTTGTTCAATACTGATATGCGGTGGGTGTTACACATTATTTTGGTCACCTTAGTGATCAACTGGTGACATGTGCATATCTCACTTCCATGTTCCCTGAGAAAATTAAAAGAGACTTTCTCTATGAGAAAAGTGGTTTTCATTTTCTCCTTAAAAACTATGACAAGGGAGATCGTCTCACCCTTCTCTTTGCTTGGGGTGCAACGATGCTTGATCGTCACACATTGCACCAAACCTAGATTGTGACGTCATCACAAACTGCCTGTGCATAGGGTGTGACAATGCTTTAGCAAGGGAAAAGTGAAATTCATGAGTGTTCTAGAAGGGAATCTTTTGGAAGATGAGGTGGTCTCCGATCGGTTTGGATCTTACTCGCTTCTTTGATTTAGTGGGATCATCCTAATCTCCTCATACATTCCTCTTTCACCCTATATAAAGAGGGATCTCTTATGGAAAAAGATAAGGTTTGCAAAGGCTTTCATATGCATGAAGAGTTCTGCTATAGATTATACTTGAGATAGCTTTTCTTTAGATCTCTAGGTCAGATTGTGGATCTTCTTCATCAAAGTAATTGGAGAAAAGGTGTGTGTGTTGGAAAAAAGAGCCATTGAAAGTGACCTTGCGACATCAAAGCATGGGTTGTATTCTGCACTTTCCATTTTAATATAATGCAACAATACATTTCTTCCCTATAAAGGTGTCTTGTCTTTTATTGTATAACTCCTTGATCTTATACATAGAATTAATTGGAATATATATATCTTTGTTCTCTCTCTTTGCTGGTTTTTGCTTCTTAAACAGGTTCATCATCCCACAAATCCAAATATGGAGTGACAAGGACGACACTAGCGAGGATCAAGCATCATTTAAAAGGTATGTCATTTGTCCCTCTTTGAACTAGTTTATACGACAATGAATTATAAGGTGAAGCTTGTATTCTATATTGTTTTGTTCTAACTTCCTATGGGAGTTAGGGAGATTGGTTTGTGTCTATACTTACCAATTTGTCCGATAACAAAATTGGTGACCATACTGGGGATACAACCTTTTTTTATTTTTTTATTCTTATTTTCTTTTATCCTTCCTTATTTTGATCATTTTCATTCTCTGAGTCTGTGGGTGATCCATATTGACTCCCTGGTTCTGAAGGTTCTTTATATACAAAGATCAAAGCACTGTGTCCTATTCTTATACTACAACGATTCTTTTTCATCGCCCTTTTCTTGTGTAGACTAGGGTGAAAATGTCGCACTATGCCTTGCTGACAGCCTGCGACGATGCTACATTGTTTCACTACCCCTTTTGCATCCTGCGACAATTCCTGTAGAAATTGTTGAGTGACAGGAAATTTTATTTTCTTTTCCTAGATTTGTCTATACTTCTTGGGATGAACTTTTAGCTTTGGTGAATGATTGGTTTACATATTTTAAGCCTGGATTTGATTGATTTTCAAGGATTGAGATTATTCTTCGTAAGATTTGTAAATTTCATTTTTTATTTCTTATCGCAAGGGTATAATATCATGGCTTTGTTCCTGGGTGCTTGTTTGATAAGTAGTTCTTGATTTCTTTTGAGTTTGTATTGATTTTAAGTTTTGGATTGTTGTCGATTAAGAAACAATTTTTGTTTGAATTCAATAAAGAAGTTTTCTTATCTTTTCATTTGTTGCTTGCATTGTGAGTTTGATTTGGGAAATATTGTTGAGAGTGCACTAGTCATCTTAGACCATTCTTTCTTTTTTGGATTACGTCTATGTTTTGATTTAAAAAGGAAACGACTGAAGTTTATTCTTCTTTTTAGTAGTCTTTGTAAGAAAATTTTTGTATTCAAATATTTGTTGAAAAGAGAAAATTGGAAAAGTTAGTAGTTTTGATTGTTTGGAATCTTTATCATTCAAAGATTGAGAAATTGTACTTTGTAGCTTTTGTATTCTGGAAAGAGAAACCTTCTCCCTATTTTAATTAATGTTCATTGGATGAAACGATTTCATTTCATCTCTTCTTGCATCTTATTGGGTCAAGGTCAAATACATCATCAACTTCATTTCTATTTCCCTTTTGAGTAAGAAACAACCTTTAAAATACAGTGTAATTTAAAATCTATTAGCAACTTTTACTTTCTAGAACTTTAATACACCAACATTAGCTAGGATAGCGCTTTGGAATACATTGAAAGAAACACTCTCCAAAGCATCAAAACACACAATAGTATCTTGTGATAGGGAGAGTTCAAATCCACATGCTACATTTTGTCCTGGGAAGCCTTTCTAACACAAGGGTCAATCACGAGGTCACATTAGGACCGACAAAGTTACTCATCCTGCTTTGTTGGTCTTGGTGTAGAGATTGCACATATTATTGGGGGTCACTTGAGAAGAAAATCCTATGGGGACCTTCTCGAGTTGATTTTTGGCTTAGATACCCTACCCTTGCACGTGGACCAAAATGTTGACTTCTTTCCCATGCATCATTGTCGTAATTGGTAACCTTAGTGGCCTATCTATTTAGAGTCTTTACATGAGGTGACTGTGGAGGGGAAAGTCTTCATGGTACCTCAAATTGACGTTGGCCAAACTCACTCAGGATCCTTGGAGGGTATACCCACAATTATGTGTGGGAACTTGCACCAGTGTGTAAGTCCATTAAGAAGGTCGTCAATGTAACTTTTCCATCCGCTTTATCCCAACCCCTTCTTGTATTGATTTTGTGACGTTGGATTTCATCACCAACTAGTGACTTCAAAATAAGAAGGTTTGTTTTCATGTTTGATATCTATATTTTATTAGTGAGTGTTGTTTGTTTCTCTAGTTGGCCATAGATTTATTTCATTCTTTATTGGTGCAGCCAACATCGGCCCTCAACTTTCACATAGGATTCAAGGGTTATATCCGAAAGATCCGAAAGAATATACTCCTTTGCTTCCTAAATCATCTGAGGGTTCTCTTGAAGGAGCAGTTAATAATGACATAGCCTATGAGATTGGAAGTTCTACTCCATTGGAGGAATCCATACTTCCTATAAATGCATTATTGAGTGTTGTACAAGATCCACTTTTTCTCAGGATAAATTCATCAGGAGACGTTGTTGCTGAAGATTATACTAGAATACCTACTAGAACTCACACATCGTTTGGTGTAGATGATTCACTCTTTCGGAGTGACTCGTTTAGAAATCTTGGTCATAGTGCTGGAATTTTTAATCCTAGCTCTGTTGAAATTACTAAGACAACTGAGGAGGAGGGGGGGGGTGAATCAGTTGTTATTGTTCTTAAACAATTTTAAGTCTATTAAAACATTTCTAATCTTTCTTCAAGTGATCATCAATATTATATAACATATGGACAACATAAATAATGAGCATCAGTCACACATAAGATATACACAGAGACAAATTTTCACGAGGAAACCCATAAAGGGAGAAAACATCTTCTTCTTCAAAATGATAGGTAGTCTTTTAAGTTCTGTACATCATCTATAATTGAGCACCAACTCAATGTGAGGCTACTACCTCTGTTTTACAAGATCCAACTTGTTTGAGAGCACCAACTCTCTGGTTTCTCTAGCACGGACTAGAAGGAAGCACCAACTCCCTGAGTGTTCCAACACCAACTGGATGGAAGCACCAACTTCCAGTCACACAGGCTCCAACCTGTATAATAGAGAACACTTGTTCTCCCTTGCACCACCCTGCCACCCTGGTTTCTCTGGCTGCAACCATATGGAAGCTACAACTCCCTGTGTTCAAGCACCCACTTGAACCTCTGAGGACAAAATTCCTCCCTAGCACCTCCCTACCACCCTTATTACAAATAAATGATTGAATAACCAACAACACAGATAAATCAATTCTTACCACTTCTTCATTGTTCTGCAATTCTTCTCTGCTACACTATTCTTCTACTCTGTTCATACTTGGCTTGACTTTCTATCTCTTTCCATCTATTCTTTCTCTATCCTTCTCATGCTCTTTGATATGTGCACATTCTTCTCTCTTCACCTTTTGTCCTCTGTTCAACTTATGTTCCTTATCTCTGAGCTTTCTTCACACTGTGCATAATGTAATTTTACCTTTCTATAGTTCAACTTATTTTTCAGTCAGAACAACCAACTTTGCACAGTTATCTCATATCTCCTTTTATTCACACATGGCTCATCCATTACACTTCAAATCTCCTTGGGAAAAAATGCCTCATCAACTGAATCGCCAACCGATCAAGAATTATGAATCATTTTTTCTAACTAAATCATAACTGATCAATTAACTGTGAGGTGAAATAGTATCCCTTCGATCATATTCAAATTCACCTGCACCGTTGGATTAAATCCGCATGGTCTTGCATTTATTTCACCATTTCGCATTTCGGCATTTCATCATTCCTGTGGTGAAGTGTTTCGACACTCCAACTCCCGGTATTCGAAACCTACACCAAAAGGTGTTTTTCTCATTTTGGCATTTTGGTATTTCGACATTCCTGTGGTGAAGTGTTTCAACACTCCAACTCCCAGTATCTGAAACCTACACCAAAAGGTGTTTTTCTCATTTCGGCATTCCTATGGTGAAGTGCTTCGACACTCCAACTCTCGGTATTCAAAACTCTGAAATGGAGTTAGATCAATGGTCTGGTATTTCAAAAATTCACAGGCCTTCCTCATGTCTCATCAATGGTCCAGATCAATCCTCTATCTGACGACTAGGATTAATTCGCAATTTCGCATATTGCAAGTTTGAGAGGTTAGGGCAATCCTTCCTTTGACCTCTCAGTGAACGAAATGTTGGTCTGTAACCACGTGTCCTTCCCGAATATGGACAGTCCTCTTGATTTTGGTATTTCGGGGTTAGCTACTTCAAAGGTTAAAGTTCCTTTGATCTTTGATTTCCTGGTCTGCGAAACTACGAAATGGAGTCTTTGTTGATGTGCCTGTTTCGGGATTTCAACATTTCTAATTTTGCAACTTCGGGACTCTTGTGATGAAGATTCTCAACTCTTGACTCCTCCAAATCCCGGTATATGAAACTCTAAAATGGAGTCTTTGTTGATGTCCCTATTTCTGAATTTCCGCGTTTCACATTTCGCAACTTCGGGACTCCTGTGATGAAGAGTCTCGACTCTTGACTCCTCCAACTCCCGGTATCTGAAACTCCAAAATGGAGTCTTTGTTGATGTGCCTGTTTTAGGATTTCACCATTTCACATTTCACAACTTCGGGACTCCTGTGATGAAGAGTATCGACTCTTAACTCCTCCAACTCCTAGTATCCGAAACTCCGAAATGGAGTTTAGCTTCTGATACCTGAAATGGATTTTAGCTTCTGATCTTGCCATGCGATCAACGTTGTGCTGCTAGTAGTGATATTTTCCATCAATGAAAAACACGCATACTCTGCCTCTGTCTAAAAACATGCTAACAGTCTCCCCCTTTGGCATTGATGGCAACCCCTTGAAGAACATCCAATTATACCACTGTAGAATCTTTGAAATTACCACACTTTCTCCCCCTTTGACATTAATGTCAAAGAAGAGACACGCTCCCCTTGACCTATTGCAGTACATACTCCCCCTATCAACTATGAGCAGCTTAGAAATACAACAGATATTCAATAACTACTCCCCCTAAACAGGTGAACATATTAGATGAAAGAAGTTATAACCCCCAACTTTTGACGAAGATATCCAAAAGTGGTCACTGCTAACGACTTAGTAAAGATATCAGCTATCTGTTCTGTGGAAGGAATATAATTCACATGAACAATTCTGTTTGTAACTTATTCTCTGAGAAAATGGTATTTTATTGGTATGTGCTTAGATTTTGAATGAAGTACAAGATTCTTGGAGAGACTGATGGCACTAGTGTTATCACAGTGAAGTGGAATGGGATCAATGTAAGTTACCTTCAAATATGCAAGAGTTTGTATCATCCATAAAATCTGAGTGCAACAAGTAGCAGCAGCAATGTACTCTGCTTCTGTAGTTGATAAGGAAATAGATCCTTTCTTTTTACTAAGCCATGCTACTAATGAGTCACCTAGGAAGAATGCTCCTCCACTGGTGCTTTTTCTCTCATCAACATAGTTTTCCAAATCTGCATCTGAATAAGTAGTTAACTAAAAATTATGATTTATGGGATACCACAGAACATAATTCATTGTTCCCTTCAAGTATTTGAATATCCTTGTTACAACTACCAAATGAATTTGTTTAGGAGTAGACTGATAACAACCTACCATTCCAACAACTTGCATTATATCAGGACGAGATGTTGTGATGTACAGAATACTGCCTATCATAGAGAGATATGTCCTTTGATCAACATCCAGTGAACTATCATCTTTACTGAGCTTGCAACCAACCACCATAGGTGTACTAACAAGAGAGGAAACCTCCATCTGAAATTTCTTCAACATCTCTTTCAAATATTTTTCTTGAGATATTAAAATTCCTACAGAACTCTATTTTACTTGTAAGCCAAGAAAATATGACAGTTCTCCTATCAAGGACATCTCAAACTTTGTTTGCATAGAGTTAGAAAACCACTGGACAAATGATTCATTAGTACAAAAAAAAATAATATCATCTACATAAACCAAAACAACTAGTAAATTATCACCTTCAGACTTAATGTAGAGATTGTTGTCAATAATACATTTCTTGAACCCGTTGTCTTGTAAAAATTTGTCTAGTCTATAATACCAAGCTTATGGTGCTTGTTTCAGTCCATATAAGGCCTTCTTCAGCTTGCAAACATAATTAGGATTATCTATCAATGAGAATATTTCAAGTTGCTCCATATATACTTCTTCCTCTAGATCTCCATTAAGAAAATATGACTTGACATCCATCTGATACACTTTAAAGTTCTTATGGAATGAATATGCAAGAAACATTCTAATGGCCTCCAATCTTGCCACTGGTGCAAAATTTTCGTCAAAGTCCTGACCTTCAACTTGTGCATACCCTTTACAGACCAATTTGGATTTATTTCTAACAACTTGTCCTTTTTCATTCATTTTATTTTTGAACACCCATTTGGAACCTATTACATTCTTATATTCGGGTCTAGGGACAAGCTCCCAAGTATTGTTCTTCTCAATCTGATCAAGCTCTTCATTCATTGCTCTAATCCAATCATCATGTTGGCTAGATTCATAAAAAAATTTAGGTTCAGTTATAGATTAAAAAGCAATATGATATTGTTCTGAGTCTTTAATCAATTTCCTTCTTGTCTGAACTCCTTTATTTATATCTCCAATTATCTGATTTTCAGGATGATTCTTTCTAACAATTATGAGAGGTGATTTTGCTTCTTTCTGTTGATTTGTGTCAGCCTGAGTATTCGTATCTTCATCTAATTTAGATTCCTCCCTTTCTGATCCTTGGACCTGTTCATCTTCATCTTCAACTATATCTTATGTGCTTGGTTCAACACTGCTTACATTTCTGACCGAGATTTCTTCATCAACTTTTATGTCTATACAATCAACCAGTTTATGCAGTCTCTTATTGTAACATCTGTACCCTTTAATGTTTGTAGCATAACCTAAGAAGATAACTTCATCAGCCCTGTCATCATATTTGCCAATATTTTCATCATTTTTCTTGATATAACATTTACTCCCAAAGACTTTAAAATGCTTGATTGAAGCAGGTCTTCCAAACCATAGTTCATAAGGAGTCTTGTCATTGTGTGGCCTGATATGAGATTTGTTAAGGATATGAATGGCTATATGAATTTATTCTACCCAATATGTCTGAGGTATGTTCCTTTCATTCATCATTGATCTTTCCATTTGTTGTACTGATCTATTTTGCCTCTCAACAACTCCATTTTGCTATGGAGTCCTTGGAATTGTGTACTCTCTTTTGATCCCATGTTTATCACAGAACTCTTTGAATTTCCATGAACTAAACTCTCCTCCTCTATCATACCTTACTGCCTTTAATCTTTTTCCTGTTTGATTCTTAGTCAGAGCATTAAACAATTTGAATTTTTCAAATGCTTCAGATTTTTCCTTCAAAAAGGCAACCCATGTTAGTCTAGAATAATCATCAATAATCAACATAAAATAATTTTCTTTTCCTGTACCTTCTTTCCTCGATGGTCCACATAAATCCATATTTACTAACTGGAGAGGTTTTTCTGTTGAAGGAAAGTTTTTAGATTTGAACTGACTACAAGTAAGCTTTCCTATCTGGCAGGGTTTACAAACAGAGTCGTATGGCTTTGATATCTTCAGAAGATCTTTTACTGCTCCATTGTTTCTGAGATTGATTATATGATCAAAATTTAGGTGTCCAAGTATCCTATGCCACAACCAAATTTCATCATACTTGCTTAAGTGACATTCTTCTTTTTCTTCTTTTAACACATAGACATTGTTTTCTATTCTTATCCCTTTTGCAACTAGCTGTCCTAAATTCATAGATTTTATTCTACAGTCTTTAGAGGTAAGAATGAATCCACATCCTCGGTAACAGACTTGAATAACACTAAGCAGATTATGTTTCATACCTTCTACAAACAACACATCTTGAGCTTTCCCTTTTCCATTACTCAAACTTACCATTCCTTTACCTTTTATTTTTCCTGGTGCATCATTTCCAAAAGTTACATTCCCTGATTTGCTTTCACTTAGAGTTAGAAACTTACTTTTGTCTCCAGTCATATGTTTGGAACATCCACTTTCAATATACCGAGGATTCTTTTGTCTTTGGGCTGATAACACTAGTCCACACTTGTCATCTGCTTTCTTCTTCCAAACCTTGACATTTTCAGCAATGGGGATCAAATATGGCTTGTAATTCCTTAAGCGACAATCTGTAGCTTTATGTCCATAGTTATGACAGATGTAACATTCTGGTTCACTAAATAGAAGATCATAGATATTGTTATGCTCATAACTATTGTTATGTTTAACCTGCATCCTTTTCCCAGCCGTCGCATGATTTATAGTCTAAGGTTGTTTGTTGCTTGGTTGTCTCGATCTTTGTTTTGGAATATGGTTATTTGTTGAATATCTTGGTTGTTCATATCTAAATCTTAAAGAACAATTTATAGCTTTGTGACCAAAATTAGAGCAGAAAAAACAATAACCATAGAAAAAACCTTTGTACCTTGAAAAATTATGTCTTCTTTGAGGAGGTCGATTTCTTTCATGCTGATAATCTCTCTGATCTACAGATTTGGTTCTGGTACTTTTTCTTTTATTCCTTTTTGGTGGCTGATTTTCTTTCTTTGTTTCTGCAGAGTGACTGTTGTCAATGTTTGAGGATTTGACAAACTTGATAGGTTTTGTATTACTTGAATGATCACTACTTGATCCTTCTTCATACCCCATTCTAGATTTAAACTTTGGGTTTCTTTGTTGATTTAGAATGGAGGTTAATCCTTATGAGGTTTTAATACTTGGCAGATTTTGGTGATACAATCCCTTAAACTTCTCTATTTCTTATATGGTTTTTACTATCTCTTATTCTAAGGCTTCACACCTCGCTTTCTTCTCTAACAACTGTTGTTTCAATATGTCTTCAATTTTCTTTGCCTCTTCTAACTCCACTTTTAGTAGAGAAAAGTTTTCATCAGATTTTTCACCATTCATCTTAAACTGCTTCAACAACTGTTTTTGTTTTCTCTTCTTACATCTGAGTCTATAAATTTCTTCCAAAGAACTGATTAATTCACCTTCCATATCCACCACAGCTTCTTCATCATCCATTTCACCTAAATATTTAAACATTTGAAGGAAATCTTGCCTTGATATTTTCTTGATCCTTTCTTTAACCTTCTCACAAATTTTGCCTCAATATCATCTAAATCTGAATCAATATTCTTGTCTGCTTTAAAAGATGCTTCTCTAGTAATGGATTTATCTTTGTTGATTCTCATTTCATATGTAGTTAAAGTTCCTAGGAGTTGATCAATGGACAAAGTTTTAAGATCATTTAGTTGTTCTATTGTAGAGACTTTTGGATTAAATTTATCAAGCAAAGATCTTAAAATCTTCTGAACTAAAATTGATTCTTCAAACTTCTCACCAAGACCCTTCATGGCATTCACAAGTTCTTCAACTCTTAAAAAAATACTTGCTAACTATTTCATCTTCATTCATCTTTAGTTGTTCAAACTTCAACCTAAATGTTTGAAGTTTGGCATCTTTTACTTTCTCATTTCCTTCATAGCTATTAATAAGTTTATCCCACATTTCTTTGGTAGTTTGAAGATGCATCACCTTTACAAACTCGGCTTCTACAAGTCCATTCAAGATAACATTCATTCCCTTAGAATTAAAGCTAAATTCTAACTTATCATCCTTGGAAGCTAGCACAACAGGATTTATGTATCCAGTCTCTACTACATCCCAAACATCAACACCTAAGGCCATTAGGTATGTTCTCATTCTAACCTTCCAA
>ML781808.1:579646-600093 GCA_009831015.1 Picea engelmannii
CTACTACATCCCAAACATCAACACCTAAGGCCATTAGGTATGTTCTCATTCTAACCTTCCAAAAGGAAAAATTTGTTCCATCAAACAGAGGAGGCTTACTGGCTGAAGTCCCTTCATGACTTGTCATGTTTAAGCTTATAGATATACCTTTAAATAAAAGGACCCTGCTCTGATACTAATTGTTGAAATTACTAAGACAACTGAGAGGGGGGGGGGTGAATCAGTTGTTATTGTGCTTAAACAATTTTAAGTCTATTAAAACATTTTTAATCTTTCTTCAAGTGATCATCAATATTATACAACATATGGACAACATAAATAATGATCATTAGTCACACATAACA
The DNA here is from genome assembly GCA_009831015.1 of Picea engelmannii. Taxonomy (NCBI): domain Eukaryota; kingdom Viridiplantae; phylum Streptophyta; class Pinopsida; order Pinales; family Pinaceae; genus Picea; species Picea engelmannii. Next base: position 579,991 of record ML781808.1, read on the forward strand.
TATACACAGAGACATATTTTCACGAGGAAACCCATAAAGGGACAAAACCTCTTCTTCTTCAAAATGATAGACAGACTCTTAAGTTTTGTGCATCATCTATAATTGAGCACCAACTCAATGTGAGGCTACTACCTCTATTTTACAAGTTCCAACTTGTTTGAGAGAACCAACTCTCTGGTTTCTCTAGCACCAACTAGAAGGAAGCACCAACTCCCTGAGTGTTCCAGCACCAACTTCCAGTTACACAGGCTCCAACCTGTATAACAGAGAACACTTGTTCTCCCTTACACCACCCTGCCACCCTGGTTTCTCTGGCTACAACCAGATGGAAGCTACAACTCCCGGTGTTCAATAAACCACTTCAACCTTTGAGGACAACATTCCTCCCTAGCACCTCCCTACCACCCTTATTACAAATAAATGATTGAATAACCAACAACACAGATAAATCAATTCTTACCACTTCTTCATTGTTCTGCAATTCTTCTCTGCTACACTATTCTTCTGCTCTGTTCATACTTGTCTTGACTTGTTGTCTCTTTCTATATGTTCTTTCTCTTTCCTTATCATGCTCTTTGATATGTGCACATTCTTCTCTCTTCACCTTTTCTCTTTTGTTCAGCTTCTGTTCCTTATCTCTGATCTTTCTTCACACTGCGCATACTGTAATTTTACCTTTCTACATTTCAACTCATTTTTCATTCAGAATAGCCAACTTTGCACAGTCGTCTCATATATCCTTTTATTCACACATGCCTCATCTATTACACCTTGAATCGCCTTGGGAAAAAACGCCTCAGCAACTGAATCGACAACTAATCAAGAATTATGAAACAGTTTTGCTAACTGAATCGTAACTGATCAATTAACTGTGAAGTGAAATAGTAGAACTCCGATCATATTCAAATTCACCTCCACCATTGGATTAAATCCGCAGGGTCTTGCATTTATTTCACCATTTCTCATTTTGTCATTTCGGAATTCCTTTGGTGAAGTGTTTCGACACTCCAACTCCCGGTATCCAAAACCTACACCAAAAGGTGTTTTTCGCATTTCGGCATTTCGGTATTTCGGCATTCCTGTGGTGATGTGTGTCGACACTCCAACTCCCAGTATCTGAAACCTACACCAAAAGGTGTTTTTCAGATTTCGACATTTTGACATTTCGACATTCCTTTGTTGAAGTGTTTCGACACTCCAACTCTCAGTATCCGAAACTCTGAAATGGAGTCAAATCAATGGTCCAGTATTTCGAAACTTCATGGGCCTTCGTCGTGTCTGGTCAATGGTTCAGATCAATCCTCGATCCAACGGCTAGGATTAATTTGCGATTTCGCATATCACGAGTTTGCGAGGTTAGGGCACTCCTTCCTTTGACCTCTCATTCAGGGAAATGATGATTTCTAACCATGTTTCCTTCCTGAAGATGGACGATCCTCCTACTTTCAGGATTTTGGGGTTTTCTACTTCAAAGGTTAAAGTTCCTTTGATCTTTGATTTCTCGTTCTGTGAAACTCTGAAATGGAGTCTTTGTTGATGTTCATATTTCAGGATTCCAGTGTTTTGGATTTCGCAACTTCAGGACTCCTGTGATGAAGAGTCTCGACTCTTGACTCCTCCAACTCCCGGTATCCGAAACTCCAAAATGGAGTCTTTGTTGATGTGCCTGTTTCAGGATTTTGGCATTTTGCATTTCACAACTTCGGGACTCCTGTGATGAAGAGTCTTGATTCTTGACTCCTCCAACTCCCAATATCCGAAACTCCAAAATGGAGTCTTTGTTGATATGCTTGTTTTGGGATTTCGGTGTTTCACATTTCGCAACTTTGGGACTCCTGTGATGAAGAGTCTTGACTCTTGACTCCTCCAACTCCCAGTATCCGAAACTCCAAAATGGAGTTTAGCTTCTGATACCCGAAATGGAGTTTATCTTCTAATATTTCCATGTGATCAATGTTGTGCTACTGGTCGTGATCTTTGCCATCAATGAAAAACACGCATACTCTGCCTCTGTCTGAAAACATGCCAACAAGCTCTTCTTCCCCTGTCAATGCTCTTTGGAGTACTTCTTTGGGACAATATATTTTTGAAAAACTAGGAATGAGTCATCTACGCTAGAGGACCTCTAATCAACCTATGGAATAACATACGCCTATCACTTCCACTACTTATACAGTACCCTTGGATCATTTTACAGGAAATACTAGTAATGTTGTCACAGTCTCAGACCAATTGTTGGTTGGTTCTCATACAATTCTTCCTTTGCAACTCGCTAGCTCTACCATGGTCGCACAAGTTACGCTTTCTTCTTTCAAAAGTGAGGTAATAACTCAAAATCCTATTGGAACACCACTTTCATTTAGATCAAATGTGTCCCTTCCACCTGGGTATCACACTCTGAATACTTCTATTTCTAATCCTGCCCAGAATCCATTCGGAGGGGATAATGTTTTTGTTCCTCCTGGGTATAATGCTGCTAGTAGTTTTGTTCCTACACCTACCTAGGTTCTCTCTAGGGGGCCTATAATTCCTCCTCCAACGTCACTTGGAGGATCTAATCATCCTGGCCCTTGTAGTTCCAATCAATTTGGAGGCACAAGTCATTATTTCTCTTCTGGTTTTCAAATTCCAATTGGATGTCAACCTCAAGTTGGGGGGGCATATCAAGTTGGGGAGAAACCTCAAGTTGGGGGGAAACCTCAAGTTTAGGGCATATATCAAGTTGGGGGTCATTAAAGTGTATGGGCAATATACCTCTGGATTATAGTCTCTACCTTGGAATTTTCCTTTCTAAGGAAATCGATAACAGCTTGGGGGGAAAAGTCCTCAAGTTAATTTTTTGTACTCCCTAATCCTGGGAAACCATATCCAGGTTCTATGAATCCTACTCGGGGTCAAGGTTTTCAGTCTAATTCTCCTTTCCAAGGAAGCTTACCTAATCAAACAACTCATGTTGCCTACTTAACTCAAAAACCTCCACCATCGAATTTGAAATGACCCTCTAGCTATCTACACACTACCTATGGTCCTACTAGTATACCTATGATATTACCTCCTCAAAATTACCAGTTTCCTCAAGTGAACAAACAACTATCGTTTCTTTCTAATTTGGATTTACCATATTTATCTAGGATTTTGAATGATCCTATCTTGCATTCTCCTTATTGGTCTGTCATACCTGCTAAGTTATCATCGAACATTCCTAATTTTGACTATCGATCAAGGGAAGACCCAAATAATCATGTCATGAATTTCATCTTTGGTGTTCATAAAACTCCTTGATGGATGAATCCATTAGATTATGTCTTTTCCAATGAACTTTGATAGGTTCAACAACCAAATGGTATATTGAATTTCCACGAGGATTCTTCAATGAATTCAACACCTTATCTATGGATTTTTTAATGCATTACCAGTTACCGATCTGATATGAGATAAGAAATATTGTCCATGACATGTTGATGTTACTAAGTTCCTGCAAGGGACTGGGACACCTCCTACACCTATCATTTTGTCACAATTGTTTCCTTCTTAGTAGTAGGCCCAAATGGTCATTCATGACCAACCTTCTCCCTCTACCACATCGTATGTACTTATGTGTACTGGTGACTCCAAGAAGAATGAAGATGCAGTCGCTACTCAAGCCAAAGATTATTCTCCTTCGAAAGAGAAATTTGATGATTCACCACCTCCATTGGTTCAACCTCCTCCATCAACTTCACCTCCCAATGGTCCTCTTCATCTCGAATGACTAATTCTATACACAATTCTTCATCCTCCTCCTAAGGGCATTGTTCGTAAGTCGTCATTTAATCCCCATGCATGTGTTGCTCAAAACTACAGTATTGTAGAAGATCTTACGTAGGCACCTTCTGCGATGTCAGCTCTCGAAGTCCTTCAAATTGTCCTATGAAAAGGAAGGCATTGTTAAAGGCTATTGGTGGAATTGATCCTACCGATAAAAAATTGATAATATTTGACTTGGAAGATCATAATCCAAGGCTTAATCCTCAATTAGTGTTTCAAATACAAGTTATTGTGGAAAATAAGAATATTTGTTGAACTGTTATTGACGAAGGAGCCTCGACTTGCATCATGTCTATCACTTGTTGGAAATCCATTGACTCTCCTTCCCTTACCAAGTCATAGAATACTCTAAAAGATTTTAATGGTATAGGATTTAAACCTTATGGTGTGCTTCCTTCATTCTCTATTATGTTAGAAGGAAAAGCGGTTACTATTGAGGTTGAGTTCTTTGATTCACCTCTCGATTACAACCTTATAATTGGCCGTAGTTGGATTGATTCCATGCATGCAGGTGTTTCTACTCTTTTCTGTGTGAGACATTTCCCGCACCAAGGAAAAGTTGTTATTGTCGATCAAGTTTCTTTATTTAATTCCGATTCATGTACTAGTAATGTACCTTTCATTGCGAAAACACCTCCTGGTTGTGAAAATGTCAATGTGGGTCTTCTAAAGGATTCATCATTAATGGGTACGTTCCCCATTCCACCACCTGATATTCCTCCTCCTTTTGTCGCTTCGATTAACATGATATCAACCACTATTGGTGAAATACCTCAGTCTTATGACCCTTGGATAGTACCTCACTCTGAAGGTTGTCTTCATTAAAACGATCAAATGCCTTTAATTCTGGTAGAATTGGCTTATCAAGCTATTCAATTGAAAACTCCTTCTCCTCATCCTCTCTTAGGCACGTCTCTAGATCTGTTTCATGTATTTTTTCACATCGATGAGATTATCATGAAAATAATTTCTATGGAAGATACCCCATAGGACGATGGCAATTGTCATTCTATTCTCTTCCTGGAACCTGAGACAATAGAGAGTTACCAACGGATTTCGCATCCATCTATTGTTTTTACTTTTTCCCTTGTTCCTGAACCGATACACGATGTTTTTTATGAAGGGAACCTGGGTAAAATTTCACCCACCATCCCTCTAGATACTTCAATTAAACCCAGAGTCATGGAAAATGTTCACATCAGTGCCTCATGTTCTATGGATGAGGTCTAAATTTACAAATCTCTTTTCCAATAATTTTGTGACGATTTTGCCTAGAGTTACGAGGAAATGCCTGGAATTGATCCATGTATTGTTGTACATGATATTAAGACTTTCCCGGACGCTAAACACATTCGATAGAGACTTCTCCCAGTACATCCATGCAAAGTTGTTTCTATTAAACTTGAAGTTGAAAAACTTCTTAAAGCCGTTTTTGTCTATCCCGTGGCTTTGACTGATTGGGTGTCTAATCTTGTTCCAGTTACGAATAAACAAGGCATGATTCGTGTTTGTGTATATTATAGAGATGTCAACAAGGATTGTCCCAAAGATAATTATCCAACCCCTTTTGCTGACCAGATCATTGACAATTGTGCCGGGAGTGAAATCTTCTCTTTGATGGATGGTTTCTCCAACTATAATCAAATCAATATTTTACCCGCAGATCAACATAAGACTGCTTTTATTTTCCCAAGGGAAACCTTTGCATACCGGAAACTACCTTTTGGTCTCAAGAATGTTGGTGTGACTTTTCAATGCGCTATGTCTTATGCTTTTCATGACATTAAGCACATTGTACAACCTTACCTAGATGATTTACCGGCACATTCCATGCATCGTCAAGATCACTTGACACATTTATGGGCCATTTTCCTACGTTGTATCTCCTATCGCATACAATTGAATCCAAATAAATGCATTTTTTGTCTGGAGTCCGGACCAATTCTTGGTTTTATCATTTCTACACATGGGATTAGGGTGGACCCTCTAAAGGTTGAATCTATTCTCAATCTTCCTCCTCCTTCTACATTACGCCAACTCCAAAGTTTGCAAGGGAAGGAAAACTTTTTATGTCAATTCATCCCCAATTATGTTGAATTAACGAAAGGTTTTACTCAACTTATTAAAAAGGGTCACGATTTTGTATGGGACGACACTACCAACAAAGCCTTTGAAGCTTTGAAAATTGCCTTAACCTGTATTCCACTCTTATTTCCACCCCATTATAGTAGATATTATTTCTTATACATAGCTTCTTCAGACTCTATCATCGCTATGGTTCTAGTTGAAGAGGATGATTTTCTTGATTAACATTTTATCTACTATTTGAGTCAGAGTTTCACAACCACCGAACCAAATATTTACATGTGGAGAAACTGACCTTGGCAGTTGTTCAAGTTGTTCAATGTTTTCGTGATTATATCTTATTACACAGAACCACATTCATTTCTGATTGCAACCTTATGAAACACATCCTTACTCGAAAATTGCTAGGGGGGAAATACTCCAAATGGATAGTGATTCTCTAGGAGTTTGATTTGGAGTTTGAGCGAGCCAAATAAAAGAAATCTTTGGTTTTTTCTGAGTTGATATGTGACCTTCCCTCTACTCAGACATAAACTGTGGTAGAGGATTCCTTTCCTGATGAGTCTCTGTTTCTGATCAGTTATGATGATATATGGTATGGATACATTGTCATTTATCTCCAAACCCAAAAATTTTGGCCCGATATTTCTAGTGTGGATCGTCGTCGTATTCGATATCAAGCCTGTCAATACATTATCTTGGTGATACCCTTTACCGTCATGGTATTGATTCCATATTTCGACGATGTCTAACCTATGATGAAACTAAGAAATATTTGAATGAATGTCATTCCAGAGCATGTGGCGGTCATATGTTTGGGTATGCCACTGCCCAAAAGATCTTACGAGTTGGTAACTTATGGCCTTCATTGTTTAAAGATTGCATTACTATCGTCTAGAAATGCCACACTTATCAAACATACAACAATAAGATCTGATCTCATCTTGCTCCTCTTTACCCTATAGTTTATGTTGGTCCATTCACTAAATGGGGCATTGACTTCATGAAATGTAACCCTCACTCGACCGGGGGGCATGCATACATTATCGTAGCCATGGATTATTTCACTAAATGGGCCGAGGCGATGCCTACATTTGATAATAATGGGAAAACTGAAACATTATTCATATTCAATCATATCGTTACAAGATTTGGTGTCCCTCAAGCCATCGTCACTGAACATGGTAGTCATTTTCATAATTTCATGATGTATGAACTTATAGATAAGTTGGGTCTTCGACATGAAAACTCAACACCTTACTATCCACAAGCCAATGGCTAGGTTGAAGCCATCAACAAAGTTCTCACTACTATGCTTCGATGGATGGTAGGAATTCACAAGTCAAGCTGGCATAGAATGGTCTTCTCGAGATTATGGGCCTATCGGACATTGGTTAATATGCCACAGGGTTCACACATTTCCAATTAGTATATGGTATTTACATTATTCTTTCGATTGAATGTGAAATCCTATCTTTGAAACTAGATATCGAACTTCTCCCTAACACCTCAGCTGAAGAGGAACGTCTCTTGTATTTGATACAATTAGACAAGACTCGTTGTGATGTTGCCTTACTCATTGAAACTCAAAATAAGCGTGTCAAATCTCAATATGACAAGCATGTCAAACCAAGTGTTTTTTCTAAGGGTGATTTGGTTCTCCTTTATGAATATAATCGTGACTTATTAGGGGCCGATAAATTTGAGCCCATGTGGCGTGGCCCTTATATCGTGAAACGAATGTTGGAGAAAAGGGATTATGAGATGGTAGATTATGATTGAATTCCTTTGAGTGAACCCATAAATGGGTTTTACTTGAAGAAGTACTATGCTTAAACTATTTTTTCATAAGTTCTTTGTATTTTTAGTGTATCATACTCTAGTGTTCTTTTTTTCATTTTTTGGTTCTGCCTTTCAGTTGCTTACCTTGTGTTGGGCCTGATATATGATCAGTTGTATGAAGTTTATTAGATACTTTTGTCGAATTTACATATGCATTTTCATGTTTTGGAGATGTTTTTGAAGGGATTTTGCGCCAAAACGCTATGATCCACACCAGGTATGCATAATTCATGTTTTATAATGATCTTGAGTATGATTCAATATGATTTTATGTTTTTAGAGATCCAATTCACATTTTTTGGTGTTACAGGGAAAAATCACATCATGTTTTTACTTCCGGCACTTAGTCCGTCACTCCATCCCGTTCTCAATCCGGTACCCGGTCCATCACTCTATCCTGCACAAAAATGATGGGCGATTTGGTGGTTATGGTATTGGCAGCCAGTGATGGGTGAATCAAGAACATGGGTTTTTCTCATGCTTTCCCCCTCTAGCTACTGAACTCTTGACAACTCAGTTTGGGTTGTTAAGTAGGGAGATTATTGGCTCACTCCATTTCGGCAGTTAGGGCACCATTAATGTAATTTACTATTTTTAGAAGAGGTTTGATCCTCCAATGGTCAACCTCTTGGTCTTTAAAGCCTATAAATACCACCGAGGTGTTCATACAATAGTTAAGAAGCTAAAGAAGTAGTGTGTTAGAGACAAATACGTTTTTCCTCTGTTTTTGCCATTTTCCATTGCCAGAATTATGTAAAACTAGGTTTTTGAGTTTTAATGGTGAAATCGATTTGTTGATTTCTTGGTGTGCCTTTGATACGTGACCACGACTTGATGGGGGGGGCACCAGCAGTCTGGCAACTGTTCTATGTGCTATTTATGAATTTCATAGCTTAGATGTCTTTTATTTTATTTCTTGTATACGGAATTGTTATTTTCTTTCTTTGTCATATAATTTGTTGTTATAGTTTAACTGTGTGATTTCTCTTTTGCAGGTTAGTATGAAGGCTTTTCTTAATATGCAATAACTTTGTAGTTAGTAGGAGCAAGTTTGCAAACTTATACACTAACCCCGTGTGCAATTAAATATTAGATTGTATGTTATTTATGCTTTTAAAATCAAGTTTAAAACATAGTTTATAACAAAAGTTTAGTTTACGTTTTCTTTAACAAGGCTTCGGTGGATGGATAGTATTAGTGCTAGTTTTCTTTTGTAGATTGCCTATTTAATTGTAATTTAGATTCAGTTTAACTAGTTGTTAATTAATTTACTCATTAGTTTACTTGTTATATGCTATAATCATGTTTAATTTCTATTTACAAGCATTTTCCTTTTTGCAATTTGAATTTTTGAAATAGGTCTAGCTTAGTTTTACTTTGTGCAATTTCTTTCCTAGATTTAGGTTGCAATTCCAATTTTTAGTTAATGATTGAATGTATTTATGAGTTTGCTTACATAGTATAGAGTGCAATTGAATTTTATAATCTTGTTATATTGGTGATGGTTAATGCATGATTACATAGACACATGGATATGCAGGGTAATTGAAGTTGTTTCCGTAATGGCTAAGTTTTCATCGGATTGCCTAATTCACACTTTTCATTTTTCTATTGAAGTCAATATTGAGATTATCCCTCTTGAATTATCTTTCATTGTTAAGTGCCATCGTGATATTATAATACACTAGAGACATTCACACAATGATCAACACTATATTTGAGTTTTCATCGGTTAAAAGATAGTTTCTTGCTTTCATAGACCAGAAGATAGTTTTATTGTTGTTGTAGGATAGATAGTCTTTTGCATTGGTAGATTAAAGAGTAGTTTTCTTATCACAGATTAAATGTTAGTTGTTAGTTCTTCTTCCTTTCAATTAAGTAGATTCCCTTTTGTAAATTAGAAATAGTTGTATTAAGAATAGATTTCACTTGTCTTTTGGTTTAGTTAATTGCTTATTGAGTAGTCTTACTTAGTTTACTTATTATAGAAGTTATCCTAGGGTAGTTAGTTGTTTACTTGCTTTAATAGGTTAATTTATTACTTGTCTATTCTTGCTTTGGTAGTATACTTGCTTGTTTATTTACTTTCTTTCATAGGATAGTTGTTTATTGAATTTAGGTAGGCTAGTTAAAGTAGTTTGCTTTTGCTATTTGTTTATTGTTATGCTTAAATAGTTGTTTTTGCTTATTGTTATAATTGAACTAGTTTTCTTCAAGTAGAGTTTTCACTTGTTTTCCTAGAACTATCCATCGATCCTTGGTTCAAAAGTACTTAGGTTACATAGTTTAAATTTTCTTAGTAGGGTTTGCTCATTAGATATATTTGCTTGAATAGATTATCTCTTAGATAACCACTTCCTTAGTTAGAATATAATACTACCAATCCTTCTACCTTGGCATATATTTTTCTACAAGTCTAAGTTTACTTACCCCAGGTTGACAATTTAATTAGGGGTTTTTAGTGTGTTTTTAGTGCATACAAAACACCCATCATTGTTGGCGCCATTGCTAGGGAGTTGTCTGAAGGTAAGAAATAGTTAGGAAATAGATCATTTTTAAACCTTAGCATTAGATTGGTGGTAGGGGAACTTTAAGATGAGAAGTAGGAACCTACGCATCTACTATTGCAGGCTCCCCCAAACCCAATGGTATTTTTTTCTTTTTCTTTTTGTTTTCTTTCATGAATAGACCTAGAGACCCAAAATGGAGATACATTAAATCTAAATCAAACCCTTCAACCAAGGTTCCTTCCGATCATTTTGGGGGAAGGAACGTTCCACTCATAAGCTCCGTAGATTGATACCGAAAAATAGGAGCTAGCTCAACTCAAAGAGATAAAGAAATCTCTGAAGAGACTAATAGAGGGAGCACTATAGAACAAGAAATTGAATCATCAATCATATTGGGATAGGAGGAAAGACCACTCGAGCCTTCCACAGAACCAAACAATACAACCTTTGGTTTTACACCACCACCAGGAGATCATAACTTTGAGGACATCATAGACCCTAAACAGATGAATATTTTGTTTGGTAGTTCAACCAATGTAATTATCTCTCAAACTGACATAGAAACTTTGGCACCAATAGTCTCAAACGGCTCGAGTAAAGTCCCATACATCCAATCAGTAGGAAGACCTTTCCATCAAAAGGAAACCTTGTTATCTTCAAAGATAAAACCACCTAGGTACTCTATTTTTGGAAACCAAAACAACATGGATGATTAGTAGGATCACAACAATGTAAGACACGGGGAGGAAGAGCAAATTGGAAACCAAACCGAAACTACTTCGGGTTTCCAATTTTGGACACCACCCCAAATGTCAACATGAAGAATATTCCTCTCTCAACACTGCCTACTTTTTATGGTAAAAAAATGAAGATCCAGACACCTTCCTATTTGAATTTGACATCTTGTGTAGGAGCTACAACTATGCACAAGATGCCCAAAAACTAAAACTCTTTCTTGCCACCCTCAAAGACTTTGCACTAAGATGGTTCATGGGGTTGGGAGAATCCAATATTAGATCTTGGGAATCCATGAAAGACATATTTCTTAATAAGTACCAAGACTACTGCAAGACCAAAGAGTCTCGTAATGAAATATTTAAAATCCAACAGTTAGAAGATGAGACCCTTGAAGATTATATGGAAATATTTGGTTATATCTCCCAGAATTCAAAATATCATGACCTCCTAGAGGATGCAATTAGGGCTCTTTTCCTTAAGGGAATTTCAGAAGAATATCTAGAGATGCTTAACTTGATGGCATCAGGTGACATCTCCCATAAGCCATTTTCCGAAATAAGTGAAATGTGTAAAAATTGCTCAAGGAGTAGAGCCAAAACAGGGAAGAATGTTCGGGACCCTTATAATATAAACTTAAAACCAGTTAGTTCAGGTGGTATCATAAGAGCAGAGATATGGAACCTTTTATAAAACTTCAAGACATATATCTTAAGCACAATAGGTTCCCAGTTGGATACCCTCAAAATTAAAAAAAAAAACAGGAGGAGGAAAATGCCACAATGAGCATATATTGCCCAAGATGCAGAAGGAAGCATTCCTCAAGGGAATGCCCATTAGATAACATTTCAGTTTGTGGCTTCTGCACGGAAGACCACTCAACCGAGAAATGTCCATAATTTCCTAGTTTATTAGTCATCTATAGGAGTGGAGATCTTGGGGAGTCCTTTTATGCACTTAGGAGGCAATGGCATCCTAGGAGCCAACCCACATACCCAGATCTACAATCTCAAGTTCCACCCTATTACCAGCAACAACAACAGTGGAACTCACCAAATTGGAAAAATTGATCTACTCAGTACCAACATCCTTGGCCTCAAGGATGGAGAGGAGGGCATAACCAAGGAAACCCTCAAGCTCCACCTGTCCCTATGTCCAACCATCCTTATTCTCAGTTTCCACCGAACATTCTGTAGCTTCTACCAAGTTTTTTTCCACCACTGTTACCTCTTATTCAACAAATAAAACTGCTACAATATCATAATGCAAGCTCCCCAAGACCGACACTATTACTGACACAACCAGTACCAAATCCCAATAATAATCCCCCTCAACCTCTTCATAATGTTGAGATGCAGGCCTTCCCGACGTATGTCATTACTCCCGCTCCATTACAGGAAATTTAACTAAGATCGGGAAAAGTTATGGATAGGCAGAAACCTTCAGTAGTCATCTAGGAACAAGAAGAAGAAGAAACCACCAAACAACCCATGGATGACACTAGGTGGGAAGATGTTATTATCCTGAAGAACCAAGAACCCAAGCTTCCCCAAAATGAACCTCCACAAATTACGAAGGTCCCTCCTTATCCAGACCGATTGGTAATCGAGAAACCTACCACCCGACCAAAATTTGACATCTTGAATGAATTGAAGAATATTCGTGTCGGGATTCCCCTACTTCAAGCCATTAAATACATTCCAATCTATAGTAAGGTAGTCAAATAATTGTTTATTAAGAAGCCAGGTAGGAAGCAAAAGGACCCTCCTACAATACATTTGGTAGGAGGACTTTCTGACTATATATCAGAGCAACCAAAACTAGCAAAATATGGTAACCCAGGAAACTTCGTAGTAACCATAACTATTAATGAGGTCTACATTGGAAACACTCTCATAGACCTAGGGGTAACTATCAATGTCATGACCGCTACTACCTTGGAACAATTATAGTTACAACCTCTTCTTCGGCCTACCCCAACCATTTTGGAATTAGCAGATAAGACTAGGTTTATACATGAAGGGATTTTAGATGATATCATGGTTACTTTATCCTTGTGGGAGTACCCAATATATTTTATTGTCATTCACTCAAAGGATCCTACCAAAGTCCATCCCGTCATTTTGGGAAGACCTTGGCTAGCCACAACCAATGCATTTATTGGTTGTAGAGAGGGGGAAATGACCATATCAAATGGTCTCTCTATCCATAAGCTCACCATTTACCCTCTAGCTCAACCTATTACGGATAATCTATGGTGGCTTGAATGTCCATATGAGAATGAGGACTGGGAAGAACCTGTATTGCCAACTGACCATGGCTGGGCACTTCAGGAGCACACAACAAAAAATGTTCTAAGCCAATTTATTTCTGCTATCACATTGTGGATTTTCCACAGTCTTTTCCCCAATTTGAATACATGTTTGGGGAATACTTTCAGGAGCAATTGGACCGATCCATTTTGTCTTCGACATATTTTATCTTCGAGATAGATGAGTCTTCCATGTCTTATACTATGCCCTACGAGATTAGTCCAGGGAATTTTTTACATATAAACTCCGAGATAGATGCAGACCAAAATAAATAGTTAGTAAGTATCCTAAAAGAACAATAAGGAGCATTTCCTAGGAATACACTGACATGAAGGTTATGCACCCTAATACATGTATCCATCACATATATACCCAGGGGGAGGTAACACCTATTAGGAAACCTCAGAGAAGGATGAACCCAACACTCAAAGATATAGTCAAAGAGGAGATCCAAAAGTTGTTAAATGTTGGATTTATTTATCCCATCTCTGATAGTTAGTTGGTATCCCCACTTGTAGTGGTTCCAAAGAAAGTGACCGAGAAATGGAGAATTTGTGTTGATTTCCGGGAACTCAACAAAGCCACTCTGAACGATTACTTTCCTCTCCCTTTCATTGACCAAGTTCTAGATACCTTGTCTGGAAAGAAGTATTTTTCCTTTTTGGATGGGTACAACGTGTACAATCAGATTCTTGTAGCATCCGAGGACCAGGACAAGACTACCTTTACTTGTCCTTAGGGCACCTATTCCTATAGGGTATTACCATTTGGATTGTGTAATGCTCCTGTCACATTTCAATGAGAAATATTAGGTATATTTGCCATTATTATTCATGATTGTGTGGAGGTCTACATGGATGACTTCACATTTTATGGAAACACTTAGTAGGTAGCCTTAGACAACTTAGAAAAAGTCTTCATCAGATGCCAAGAAATGAACCTATCTCTTAGTCATGAAAAATATAAAATGTTGTTCACTGAAGGAGTGGTTCTAAGACATCATGTATCATTTGAAGGGATAAAAGTCGATCCTGCAAATATTGAGGTCATCGTCAGACTTCCACCCGCCAAGACTCAAAAAGAGGTGAGAATCTTTCTTGGACATGCCAGATATTACCAATGGTTTATTGAAAATTTTACAAATATTGTTGCACCTATTCTTGGATTGTTAATAAAAGATGTTGATTTTGTCTGGACTGAGTAGTGTCAAACTGCCTTTGAAACCCTGAAAGCTAAGCTATCTGTGGCACTAGTTCTTAGAGGGACTAATTGGACTCTCCCATTTCACATATCCATTGATGCCTCTGACACTGCAATAGCAGGGGTATTAGGGAAGAAAGAGGACCAACAATCCTATGCCATTTATTTTTTGAGCAAGAACGTGTCCCCTGCCGAGTTAAACTACAGAGTGACCGAAAAGGAATTCTTGGTAGTTGTTCATGCTATCAACAAGTTTCATCATTATGTTACAGGTTACAAAGTATTCGTACATACATGTCATTCTTCCATTAGATTTATCATGAACAAACCCATAACTAATGGTCGAGTGACTAGGTGGCTCCTGTTATTACAAGAATTTAATGTCATTGTTCTTGAACGACCTGGAAAGGATAATGTGGTAGCTGATTTTCTTTCCCGAATAAAAAATGAGGATGATGATATCCCTGTAGATGATAGTTTCCCAGACGAGCATCTCTTTTCCCTTTCTGTCAATACCCCATGGTTTGTAGATATGACAAACTATCTGGCTAGTAGGAAGTTACTGTCTCATTTGTCACCTCATGAAAAGCGGAAAATTATTACACATAGTGCTAATTACTCTTGGGTTGGTCATGACCTTTTTTGCATAGGTCCTGATTTGATTATTCGTAGATGTGTCTAAGAGGATGAGGTACTAGAGATGCTACGAAGTTGTCATGATGGACCATGTGGTGGCCATTTTTCTGACAAACGTACAACATATAAGGTGTTACCTCCGGGTTACTATTGGCCTAGCATTTTCAAAGATGCTACCAAGTATGTGAGAAGTTGTGATAGTTTCCAAAGGATAGGAAGACCTACGTCAGCTGACAAAATGCCCTTGTGTGTCCAATTTATGATAGAACCCTTCGAAAAATGGGCCCTTGACTTTGTAGGACCAATTTCACCCATGTCCTGTTAAAAGAACTATATTTTGGTTTGTACGGACTATGTCACCAAGTGGGTAGAGGAAAAATCCCTATTCAGGGCTACATAGAAGTTTGTTGTCGAATTCATCTATGAAGACATCTTTACCCACTTTGGTATCCCTCGTGAAATTGCTATAGACCAAGGAACTCAATTCACTTCCAAGCCAATGAGAGAGCTAACAGAGAAATATGGGATTAAACACCGTAAATCTTCTCCATACCACCCGTAAGACAATGGTTAGGTAGAATCTACAAAAATAGTTATGGAAGCCATATTGACCAATAATATTGAATTACATCATCGAGATTGGGATGATAGGATCCCAAAGGCTTTGTGGGCATACCAGACCACCTAGAGAAATACCACTGGGCATACTCCTTATGATCTAGTGTATGGGAAACAAGTACTTCTACCTATAGAATTCCAAGTAAGGACCTTCCATATGCTGCAGAATTAAGATTGAACTTAGATAAGGCTCAGAAGCAACGAGCCCTACAATTGAATGAGTTTAATGAAATCATGCAAGATGCCATCCAACGAACAGTATTAGTCCAACACCAAAGGAGCAAGTGGCATGACAAGTTTATTAAGAAGAAACACTTCCAACCTAGTGATTGGACTCTGTTGTTTGAATCCCAATTCAAAACCTTCAAAGGAAAACTCCCCACTCGGTGGTTGGGACCTTACGAGGTAGACACTGTATATGACAATGGAGCTGTAAAAATTAAAACAATTGACGATGGATGATTCTCCTTTGTAGTAAATGGACACCGACTTAAATTTTATCATAAGCCCATTTCCAAAGAGGATTTTCTATAGGTCATGTCAACGGACAAGGCATTGGCCTTAGTAGATAGGGAAGTCCCCCCTTGTTCTTGAAATTTTTTCTAAATTTTCTACTGTATATATGTAAATATTTTTTTAATTTTGTTAATAAGGCAATCCTAGAGATTTCTGTAGGTATTTATTTCACCAGGAGTAGACAGTTTCAAGGAAATATAAAAGAAGGATTTTTCTTCAAAACATTGTTACACTTGAATTTTTTTGTCTGCTAAGCATCAAATGAATATTGACTCACTGTAATTAGCCATATTTTTGCAAAAATTCTCATTGTTTAAGGCATTCTAAAGTAGTTGCTCTTGAAACTCGTCACCACTGTATAAGGAAGTGATAGCATAACTATCAAGCCTAGAGGTCTCTTGTCCAGTTTTTCCAAGAAACCTGAGTAAGTGAGTAAAGTCTCTTTATCAAAGAGTAACAAGGAGGTCTAATTAGCATTTAATCATGGAAACATCACAATAACTACAAAAGAAGAAAGTGAGTTGAGCCTAGAGATAACTTTATGTTCTTTCTCAATGGTACCATCCACTACACACTAAATAGATTGATTATATCACATCTTTAGATAGGCCACATCCTCTTAAGTACCCCTTACATCGGGACAATCACTAAGTAATATAATGGAAAGTCATCCTCTAACATAAATACCATCCCAATTAAAAAAGAAGAAAGACAAATTTGTTTTCAAAGTTGTCCCCCCATCTTCTTGCATAAAGCAATCTTATACTAAAATCTTAAAATATGGAGGGCCAATCTCTGAGGGTGTAAGAGGATAACCCACCAAGATACTGAACAGGTCTGCTGACAGTGGGTACCGGCATGTGGTATGACTAGGTAAACCCGTCGGAGTACTGAACAGGCTTGCTGGCAGCGGGGCATTCTACCTAGCGAGGATGGTAATCTGAAAAAAATAAATAATAAATTTAAACTTGTCCTGGTGTACGACATTACTTGCAGACAAAGCTGACATGAAGTATGTATGGTTAAGATAAGGTTAATTAACTCCATAAACTTGTCATTCGGAAATAACTCTAAGACTATCTTGAAACTCTCTTCCCTACCTCTTCTTATCTATATATAGGATCTCTTATCCTATAGGTGGGGCCACCTTCTAACCGTCTCGTCAGACCAATATGTGAAATTTATATTTACACTTGACATACTATAAATCTTTGGCTATTGGGGGAACTGACTAGTTTCCTATACTTTTGATTGTGAGGTGTCACAATACTTAGGTGTGGGGGAGGGGTTCATGAGCTGACAAATGATCATTACATGGAGAAATAAATCTTTGCAAGAAATTTTGTATTATTTCCATCATACATGCTATTACATTAATAGTAATTTTATTTTTTAAGTGTTAAACTCATGTGTGCTATAAATTCCTAAACATATACTTGATAGATCACTTTATCGATTTATTTTTTATTACAAGTTGTACATTATAGGATTGAAATTACATGTCTTATGCTTGCTATAACCTATTCATTGTAGGTTTGACACTACATGTCCTATGCAAGAGGATTGAGTGAGAATGATGGCCAAATCAACAAAAAGGGAGCATTATGCATCTACTCATTAACCACTGTGATTGTCAAAAACATTTCAATATTGTAGGCTATCCATTACAGGAGGTAAAAATGTGTTTAACACAGAGGTTTCATATGAAGTGTCATATGAGGTGCCATATGAAATGTCGTATGAGGTGCCAAACAAAGTGCCATAAGAATTACACACCAGTAACTGTCCACAATTCTAGGTAACCAGGAATCAATGACATTCAATTAAATTGGTTGCAGAAAATTAAGAGTGAGGATGCAAACTTTAGAAATGTTCATAATCAAATGTCCAAGTCAAAAGAATTGGACATTGATCTAACTGCGCATCATTAAACTTGCCCCCAAAAATGTTCCTTCGAATTCAAAAATTCCCACACATGGCAGCTCATGCGCATATGTGTGCAACCAACTCCACCATAGGCGCATTCAAATACGGGATAGGTAACCTACTATCCCAATTCACCTTGCCATTTTCCTTGCCTTGTGTTAAGAAATCACGCTCAACCTCTACCATTTCTTCCCCTGTTCAAATCACATTCGGCCTGTGCTCAATTTGTGCCATCCCTTGGCCTGATCGCACCCTCTCTTGGTGAATTTCACCTCTTTCCATCTCTTCACCTCATCACAATTCCCAAGAGGTATGAACCCTCTTCCTATGAACATCTTTTTTCCATTCCTGAATTTTCACAATGCAGAGAGGTGTTTTTGCGCGCAGGCTGGGGGCCATTTTTGTCTAACTTCCAGGGCCACGATGATGGCATCTCCATGCAATTGTCCCTCAGTTTAGATGGTAAGACAACGTGCGTGGGGTCTCTATCCTTTGGGGTATCATAAGAATCCATTGCTGCAACCACGAAGCTTCCAAGAATGGGAGATAGATGGTTCAAAAACCACCAGCTCCTGCGCTCAAGTTATAACAAGGTTTTTAAGCTCGAATTCCATAACATTTCAGGAGAAAAAGGATATTCTAAGGAATGGATAAAGGAGGAATTGATCAACCCTCTCATCATCATCACGAGGTTGATCACATGTGAAGGTAGATATTCCACTTTCAAAGCCTGTCATTTCATATTGCTAGCTCATTTTCAGTTCAACAAACCTTTGAATTTTCCCTTCTACTTTCTAAAGAGCTTGGAGAAGATGTCCTCTAAAGTGAGGAAGAATGTAACTAATCCCCACAACAACCTATTTCACCATGGCTTAATCAAACTCCTTGTTCTAGCCAAATTAGAGAAACAGGGGAAAACTTGGGATGAATTTATCTATCAATTTGCAAACCCTCACTTGACAATTAAGACTGGAAAAAATCCACTTGGCCTAAGGATTGTCTCTCTATCCAAGACCCACTCTCCAAGGACTCCAAATCCCCTTGCACAAACCATTTCCTTATCATAAAAATACAAGAAGCTTGTTGAAACCTCTACCTCCTCATCGGGTAAAAAGACCAAGAGTAAAGATCAAAAGAATCCTATTGTTAACCCCCCAATTCCTTCAATCTCTCTTGATCCCACACCTAAAAATATACAAGAAGTGATTCAACAAGACTTTCAATCGTTCCCACAAATAGGAGGGGAGCCAATCGATTTGGTAAATGACCCTTTCAAAAGAGTACCTGGAGCACAAGAACAAAACCTTATGCAAAACCCCTACCTGCTTCGGATCCTATCCAAGTGTCCTGTGATCTTGAGAGCCATCACAAGAGACTTAGGGAAGTTTCTGTAGATGGATTAGAGCCACACAAAAAGACAAAATCAGAACCTACCTCTCCTTATCAATCCCCTATTACTCCTACTTCAACCATTCCCACTCTAGATCCTAAGAATGATAGATTGTCCACATCTCTCAAAGGATCTAAGCCTTCCTCCTAGATCACTGATTCTTCCCAAGCGATTGAGAAGCTACAAAAAGAGAATTCTCAGCTCCTCCAATAGTTGGAAGAAAGGAAGATGATAGACACACACCTTCATCATGATAATGCAGTCCTCCAAGAAAAGCTAAACTCCCTTCAACAGTTGGTTGATGAGATGATCAAATCCAACTGTGGCCTCAGAGCACAACAGAAGCAACACAAGAGGCATAAGGAAAAGTCTTCACAACAAGGAGAAGCTTCCAAAGATGGTCCTCCTCAGCAAGATTAGTCATGAGGGGTAATTTATTTTTGTTTGCAGTGGGACCTACAAAATTGTAAGTGTGGGGGTAATGTTGGGCCTGAGATATGATCAGTTTTATGACGTTTATTAGATA
>ML781808.1:600202-612263 GCA_009831015.1 Picea engelmannii
TATATATATATATATATATATATATATATATATATATATATATATATATATGCGTTTTCATGTTTTGGAGAAGTTTTTGAAGGGATTTTGTGCCAAAATGCTATGATCCACACGAGGTATGCATAATTCGTGTTTTATAATGATCTTGAGTATGGTTCAGTATGATTTTATATTTTTAGAGATCTAATTCACATTTTTGGGTGTTACAGGGAAAAATCGCATCATGTTTCTGCTTTCGACACTCATTCCGACACTCCATCCGGTACTCAATCTGGTACCCGGTCCGGCACTCCATCTTGCACAAAAACGATGGGCGATTTGGCGGTTATGGTATTGGCGGCCAGTGATGGGCGAATCAAGAACATGGGTTTTTCTCGTGCTTTCCCCCTCCAGCTACTGAACTCTTGACAACTCGGTTTGGGTTGTTAAGCAGGGCGATTATTGGCTCACTCCATTTCGACAGTTAAGGCACCATTAATGTAATGTATTGTTTTTAGAAGAGGTTCAGCCCTCCAATGGTCGACCTCTTGGTCTCTAAATCCTATAAATACCACCGTGGTGGTCATACAATAGTTAAGCAGTTGAAGAAGTAGTGTGTTAGAGACAAATGCATTTTTCCTCTGTTTTTGTCATTTTCCATTGCCAAAATTATATAAAACCGTGTTTTTGAGTTTTAATGGTGAAATAGATTTGCTCAGCTCATGGTGTGCCTTTGAGAAGTGACCATGACTCGTTGGGGGGACCACGAGCAGTCTGGTAATTGTTTTATGTGTTATTTATGAATTTCATAGCTTAGATGTCTTTTATTTTATTTCTTGTATATGAAATTGCTATTTTGTTTCTTTGTCATATAATTTGTTGTTATAGTTTAACTGTGTGAGTTCTCTTTTGTAGGTTAGTATGAAGGCTTTTATTAATATGCAGTAACTTTGTAGTTAGTAGGAACAAGTTTGCAAACTTATATACTAACTCCGTGTGCAATTAAATATTAGATTGTATTTTATTTATGCTTTTAAAATCAAGTTTAAAACAGAGTTTGAAACAGAGTTTAGAACAAAATTTTAGTTTACATGTTCTTTAACAAGGCTTCGTTGGATGGATAGTATTAGTGCTAGTTTTCATTTGTAGATTGCCTATTTAATTGTTATTTAGATTCTACTTAACTAGTTTTTAATTAATTTACTCATTAGTTTACTTGTTAAATGCTAGAATCATGTTTAATTTCTATTTACAAGCATTTTCCTTTTTGCAATTTGAATTGTTGAAATAGGTCTAGCTTAGTTTTACTTTATGCAATTTCTTTCCTAGATTTAGGTTGCAATTCCAGTTTTTAGTTAATGATTGAATATAGTTATGAGTTTGCTTATGTAGTATAGAGTGCAATTAAATTTTAAAATCTCATTATATTGTTGATGGTTAATGCATGATTACACAATCACATGGATATGTAGATTAATTGATGTTGTTTTCATAATGGCTAAGTTTTCATTAGATTTCCAAATTCACACATTTCATTTTGCTATTGAAGTCAATATCGAGATTATCCCTCTTGAATTGTATTTCATTGTTAAGTGTCATCGTGATGTTATAAGACACCAGCGACATTCACACAATCATCAACACTATATTTGAGTTTTCATCGGTTAAAAGATAGTTTCTTTCTTTCATAGATCATAAGATAGTTTTATTGTTGTTGTAGGATAGATAGTCTTTTGCTTTGGTAGATTAAAGAGTAGTTTTCTTATAATAGATTAAAGGTTAGTTGTTAGTTTTTCTTCCTTTCAATTAAGTAGATTCCCTTTTGTAAATTAGAAATAGTTGTATTAAGAATATAGTTCACTTTTCTTTTGGTTTAGTTAATTGCTTATTGAGTAGTCTTTCTTAGTTTACTTGTTGTATAAGTTATCCTAGGGTACTTAGTTGTTTACTTTATTTAATAGGTTAATTGCTTACTTGTCTATTCTTGCTTTGATAGTGTAGTTGCTTGTTTATTTTCTTTCTTTCATAGGATAGTTGTTTATTGAATTTAGGTAGGCTAGTTAAAGTAGTTTTCTTTTACTATTTGTTTATTGTTATGCTTAAATAGTTGCTTTTGCTTATTTTTATAATTGAACTAGTTTGCTTCAAGTAGGGTTTTCACTTGTTTTCCTAGAACTATCCATCGATCCTTGGTTAAAAAGTACTTAGGTTACATAGTTTAAAGTTGCTTAGTATGGTTTTCTCATTAGATAGCTTTGCTTGAATAGATTAGCCCTTAGATAGCCACTTCCTTAGTTAGGCTATACTACTGCCAATCCTTCTACCTTGGCATATATTTTTCTACAACTCTAAGTTTACTTACCCCGGGTTGACAATTCAATTGAGGATTTTTAGTCTGTTTTTAGTGCATATACAACACCCATTATTTTTGGCACCATTGTCCGAGAGTTGTCTCAAGGTAAGAAGTAGTTAGGAAATAGATCATTTTTAAACCTTAGCATTAGATTGGTGGTGGGGGAAATTTAAGACGAGAAGTAAGAACCTCCACATCTGCTATTGCAAGCTCCCCCAAACCCAATGGTACTTTTTATTTTTCTTTTTGTTTTCTTTCATGAGTAGACTTAAAGACCCAAAAGTGAGATACATTAAATCTAAATCAGAACCTTCAACCAAGGTTCCTTCCGATAGTTTTGGGGGAAGGAACGTTCCACTCATAAGCTCCACAGACCAATACTGAAAAACAGGAGCTAGCTCGACTCAAAAAGATAAAGTAATCTGTGAAGAGACTAACACAGGGAGCACTATAGAACAAGAAATTAAAGCATCAATCATATTGGGACAAGAGGCAAGACCACTCGATCCTTCCACATAACCAAACAGTACAACCTTTTCTTTTACACCACCACCAGGAGATCCTAACTTTGAGTAGATCATAGACCCTAAACAAGTGAATATTTTGTTTGGTAATTTAGCCAACGTAATTATCTCCAGACGAGGACCCTCTCTAGGAAGAAGAACACTAAAATGGATCTATAACCAAATATTTTCAACCAACCATTCTGAAAATTTGTCAGTTTCTTTTTCATGTTCTTTAAGACACACTCGCACTAGTTGAAGACCGGGGCTCCACACACTCTATGACGTACTGAAAGTCTCTTTGAAAATCCATGTGGGGAGTTGCACTCCATGCCATCCTGGTGATAGTATAGAGGATGTTTCTCAATGGTAAATCCTGAACATCCCTAATGGAAACCTTGCCATTATACTTTCTCGTACCTGGCATGCAATGGTGTGCAACATAGTAATCCATGGGATCTCCCCCATCCCTTCTTCCCGAGAGTGATACCCGAGAGCCTCGGCGAGATAAATCTGTAAGAAAGTAATTGTCACCTATATCCAAGGTGATTGTATGCACACCCACATGAAATGATTGTTCGTTTACATCCCATATGTGGACTAGATAATCCAACAATCTCAGTTGGGCTCTCATGCCCTGAATTTCGAAGAAATTGAGTAAACCACACTCCAGGAGTCCCATCACTATGCCCAGGTCATTCCTGAAAAAGTATTCTTCTTCCTCATGCTCTCGTTCCCTCCACTCAAGCATTTTGACTGAGGAAAACCTTCCAAGTAACATAAAAATATTACTAGAATCACTAAAAATCAATTCTTGGAAGTTTTCTTAACTCATTTTATCTTTTCAAAAATTGAGTTGCGGTCATCACGGAGCTTTGATTTTACGCAAAGCAACATTGTTGCACCCTGGTCTTAATTCCCCTGTGGCGATTTGAGATCATCACAGTTCACGATACCGTGGGCCTGCGACGATCTCAAAGCGCAGGTACCCCCAAAAAATCAACCCAAACTCAAAATTAAACCAATAAAATGAAATTTTAAACCATGAAAATATAAAGGGGCAAGAGATTACCTTTTTGAGGGAAGCAGTTTGCGAAATGGTCCACCAGGCGCTCCAGAATCAACACTTGAAATTTGGAAGAAAAAGAGGGTTTTGGGCACTATTTGGGTGAAATTGCAAAATGAAATGGTAAATGGGTTGTTTTGACCTATTTTATTACTTTTTACCATATTTTATTGCAAAATTAAATATTTTTTTATATTTTACCTATGCCCTAAAGTCTAACCAACTTTGCAAAGTGTTTTCTATTACATATTGAAAGGTCTAAGGACGAGACGTTTGACAGGGGTCCACCATTTTTGGTTGTTTTTGTGTGTTTTTCTTATGTATAGATGATTTTAGGATTTTTTAGGAAAAACTCTTATCAGAGTCTTAATTCTTTCTCACACTTGTGAAACCATGAGAATGCAATCGGGTAACCTTTTATCGTTTTTTCGAACTCGCTTTGGTAATACGAAAAACGAACCCTATGGAGTATACTTTAAGCTCTTTTCAAGCGTCGTAAACACGAAAAGATAGTCGAGCAACCTTGTTCTTTTCATGCTCACAAAATTATTTGAATAAAATGTCTAATGAGCAGTAGATTATCTATTTTTTGGTCTCGTCATACTAACTTATGAAAAATGAAATTATGGAGTTCTCTTTAAGTGTTTTTCAAACTCTGTAAACATGAAAAACCCCTGAGTTTTCTTTCTTTGGAATCGTTAAAAAATCATTGAAAGGCCCATATGGGATCAAACCACTCCTTCTTAGGGTTCATTAAACATACTCCGATGGACTCGTCCGAAGGATGAGCTTACATTACAAGCATATGTTATCCTCCTCAATCTTGCGTAAAAATAAAGAGGTACTTTCTAGAAATGGTGGGGGGAAATTGAGAAATAATTGTGTATCTGTATCTGTGTTAGTGGCAGTATGTCACTCTTGAACATGACACCTCCCTTCATCACTGCATCTAGGTTGGGTAATCCATTTGTCTCTCATTTGACCATCCACAAGTTCATATGTTGGGTCCTCCTTGAGTCAATGATACCAAGACAATTGTCTTGGCGTTCATATGTTCAAGAGAATTCCAACCTAAATAAGCCTTCTATCGAGTCGACCATCTACAGTTCTAAATATTCTACCATGTCGGCCTTCCATGAGTCAATTATGAATAACTTCATACTCTGATATACTTCAAATTTGTTACATGTTTCGTGTCATTGATGGGGTATACATTAAGGCCCTCCTATGACAAGTCTTTTCCTGTAGAATTCAACTCATTATCTGGGAACAATAATTAGAATCACATTAGTACCTTGGAGCCTGCATTCCTCAATGGAAAGTCTCTGAGATTTCAACAATGGGTTCGCATCATTGGCCCCTGATTGGAAGATTCCATTGAGTGTTTGACTTCAGCTTATTCATTCACATTCGTTGGATTGTACTAGAGTACCTTGGGAGTCATTGACATCATTGGTGATTTCCCTTGCACTTGTTACCAATTTTCATTAATGACCGATCATCAAGTGGTTTATACCATGTTCTACTTCAACACCTATAATCACATGGCTAGATTCATACTTAGAGACAATGGAATTGAAGACCCTGGATATCACCATATTGGTCCAGGTTGCAACAGATTATTCATAAGTTTGTACTGACACATATATCCATTGTGTATGTCTCGTGGCTATGTCTAAATTTGAATTATTTAAGAGCATAGATCCACAATGTATTTCTCGTGGCTATGTTGAATCATGATGAAATGGATCCACAGTGTATGTTTAGTGTCCATGACTCACTTGACACTTCTGATTAGAGTCACTTGTGGTCTGAGTATGGGAATTCCTACCTAATAATATGGTATATTATTTTAAATATGCTTGATTGTTTGCAGGTTCCCGATCGATGTGCTCCTTGTTTTCGAAACACACATTCTAGAAAGTATTTTAGTTGTTATAGGTTCCAAATTCATACTTTGGGGGGAATTATTTTTCACATTATTTTGTTCACCCCAGTGATCAACTGATAACATGTGCATAACTCACTTCCATGTTCCCTGAGAAAATTAAAAGATATTTTCTCCATGAGAAAAGTGATTTTCATTTTCTATTTAAAATATATGACAAGGGATATCGTCACACCTTGCTCTATGCTTTGGGTGTGACGATTCTTGATTGTCACATGATGCACCAAATACGGACTATGGTGTCGTTGCAGGTTTCCTATGCATAGGGTGTGATGATGCTTAAGCAAGGGAAAAGTGAAATTCACGAATGTTCTAGAAGGGAATCTTCTAGAAGATGAGGTGGCCTCCAATCGGTTTGGATCTTACTCGCTTCTCTGATTTAGTGGGATCATCCTAATCTCCTCATCCATTCCTCTTTCACCCTATATAAAGATGGATCTCTTATGGAAAAGTATAAGGTTTTCAAAGGCTTGCATATGCATGAAGAGTTCTGCTATAGATTATACTTGAGATAGATTTGCTTTATCTCTCTAGGTAAGATTGTGAATATACTTCGTCAAATGAATTGGAGCAAAGGTGTGTGTGTGTTGGAGAAAAGAGTCGTTGAAATGGAACTTGCAACATCAAGTGATGGGTTGTATTCTCCACTTTCCATTTTAATATAATGAAACAATGCATTTCTTCCCTATAAAGGTGTCTTCGATTTTATTGTATAACTCCTTGATCTTACACATAGAATTCATTGGAATATATATATATATATATATTTGTTCTCTCTCTTCGTTGGTTTGTGCTTCTTAAATAGATTCACCATCCCACAAATCCAAATATGGAGCAACAAGGACAACACTAGCGAGGATCAAGCGTCATTTAAAAGGTATGTCATCTGTCCCTCTCTGAACTAGTTTATACGACAATGAAGTCTAAGTTGAAGTTTGTATTCTGTCTTGTTTTGTTCTAGATTCTTGTGGGAGTTAGGGATATTAGTTTGTGTCCGCACTTACCAATTTTTATGATAATAGTGGGTGAGTCAGTATTGCTTATTTTTCACAATTTTTCACAATTTTAATTATTTAAAATTATTAACCATGATAATTGATCAACAATAAAGTATAGTACACACAATTTTAAATGTAACAATCATAAAATTTATATTTCTTTTACAAGCTACAACTTGTAGGAGACACCAATATCCCTTCTTTTGAGAACCTACTCAAGGAGACACCAATCCCCTGTTTTCAAGCACCAACTTGAGGAAGATGCAACTCCTTGTATATCAAGCTCCAACCTGTAGAGGACTCTAATCCTATGCTTTCAAGAAACAACTTGAGGAAGCTGCAACTCCATGTTGTTCAGGCTCCAACCTGTAGAGGACTCCAATCCTCCCTTGCATCTCCCTTCCACCCTCACTTCATGTGTATGTTTTAGGTTTTAAATTCTTCCTTGGACTCTACTTTTTTTTAGATACTCTGAATTAGCTCACAGAAACCCCCTCTTCTTCACCATATTTTTTTTTTATTGTCTTTCAAAAGGTTATAACATTGAATCAATGTGTGTCTTTGTAAAAGAGAAAATGAACCAATGTGCATTTTCATTTTATTAATGTTGATTTAATAAAAAAAATATTCATTTATTATCAACTTTAAGTAGTCAGGTGACCTTGATTCCTCTTCAAAATCTCTTTAATAAAGAATTAAATTAAGAATCATATTCTCAATTAGCATTGGTAAGCCATGCACTTTTCATGGAATGCTTTCCTTCCAACGGTAACATATTTTGATCTTTCAATTAGATTTTTGGTGCATTTCCTGTATCGAAATAGAGGAGTCAACACTAATTCGTGGACCCATTTTCCCATAGGACTAAGTGTTGTTACCGCCAGCTAGACACAAAGGGTGAAAGGCTTGTTCTATACTCTAGCCCGATGACCCCCTTTTTTATTTACCAAGTGACCACCCCCTATAACCAGGTGTTATCTTGATTATCACTTTAACCCATCACATTCCATATGAATTTGGACTATGGCTGAGAGTAAACTCTCACAGTGCTAATATTGGCATTTAAACATATCAACGATTTAGACTTGATCAATTGTTGAGTGGATAGTCTAGGCATATATGGGTGCTTTAAACAAATCAATGATTGGATTTTAATCATCTGATGAGTGGACGGTCATCATTGATTTTGCAAATGAAAGATGGACCCAAGATAATCCCAAGAAAAAAAGAGATAACACATAATGCTGACATGTGGTTTATTAAATTTTGCATAATACACTTTTCATGTCCGGCCCTTCCACTTATCCTTTGTGCTATTCCAAAAATGAATTAGATTAGGGTCATCTGATCGTTCTATCATTTTGATCCAAGGATCAACGATAAAGCATCATTGTTCTTTGTTATTCACTATCGTTCCCTATAAATTCCCTCTTTATTTGATCAATTGATTTCTATAAATGGATGTCAGTAACATATTTAAACATAAAAGTTTATTGGGATAATGATATGAATACATGGACATTAATCAAGCTCTCATATGATTTATCTATATATTTTTTATGTTCCTATGTTCACAATTCCTGAGACTTTGGTCCAGTGATCTAGCAATCACAATGTGAGTCCTGGCAATTTCTTGCATTTTTCTCACACCTATAACAACGATCAGAGCATCAATCCTTACAATAAAAATAATGATTGCAACCTTTAGTTTCTCAAACATTGTATCACGAATAAGGCTATTTCTCTGCAAGCACTACAAACATGTTGTATTTCCTGGATCATTGAATTTCCAAAGATTATTAATGTATGCATGTCATTCCTTTGCACATTAATCCACCATTGTATTACAGTTTGGAATTTGTAGATTCATACCCATCATTAGTATTTTATGCATATGAAATTCATATTTTCATAGTGGTTTGTTACCAATGTTTCCAATTCATATTTGTAGATTCATACCCATACGATTTTGACACTACATGGGTTTGTCAATATCATATTGACCTATTTTTACGTCAATGACATACCAACATTCTATCTCAATGAAAATACAATATTATCCTTCTTTGATATCAATTCCAAATCCATAAATCCATGTTCAACATTGATCATATTGATGCTTCTTTGACTTCCATGCCAACATTATAACACTATGTCCAACATTCTCATGGATCCATATTTGATTATCCATTTATAATGATGATCATATTGACCCTCCTTTGACATTAATGCCAACACCATAAAAACCATGTCCAACAAGAATATAATGGGAGAAAGAAGAGTTGTGCGGTTCTGAGGAAGGATGAGAAAAAGAGGGGTGAGCTCCCTCAAGGAGCCAAGTTGCTCCACATGGGACATCTTGTGCTTCCTTGAGATGGATTTGATGGAAAAAGTTGGGTGATTTTATCTTGGGATAATTTTGGTGAAATATGGAAATGCAGGTCTATTGGACGCATTTGTCAGACATAAGAAAATCTATGAAGTCTGCGAAAATGAAGATACAACATGTTTGTAGTCGAGGGCACAGGTGAGGTGCACCGCAGGAAGTTGCAGAGACAGTTGCAACAGAGTCTTGGTGATGGATCTGTGTATGATTGTTTTGATGAGGTGAGGTGAGTCATTTGACTATGCTCAAGTTGTAAAGAAATATGATAGTTCTCATACTATAACTATTTCACAATAACAAAGACTTAGTCGAGTATTAGTCACATTTCATGTCACCCACATTATTTCTATGTATATCTTTTGTTTGTTCTGCTATTGTTCTCTTGGGTCCTCATGTTCATGGATGTATTCTTAAATAATACTAAGTGTTAAAGTTGTTAAAAATTGTCTAAGTATACATGAGTTGTACTAGAGTAGGATTGTGACTCACGGGTATCCTATAATGAATGGGTATGCTCTAGGTGAGGAGGCATATTCTAGACAAAGTATCCTTGGTGTTTCCAAGCAGCGAAGTGAGAAACGTCATAGTGTTGCATTCCCTCAAGAGGTGCATAGTCATAAGATTCATCTAGGAACAATGTGGGGATGTGACACATATCATGATAGAGTTTTATGTGATGTTGTGTCAATCGCTGCTTTCCATGTGAGATTGGGTAGGCATTAAAAATATGATAGAATAATTTTTAATGATGGTTTAAATAATACATGTATGTTGTAAAAGGATGGAAGGAAAATTAGAATGATGTCTATGAAGGAGAATAAAGGGGAGATAATAAACAATAACAATTATAGTAGTGGAATAAGATTTTTGTTTAGTCAAGAAATTCTTAAGAGAGGAAAGAAAGGAAATATGTTGTTTTGTTACTATTCAAAAGGCTCTAAGTCATGAAATGGATAAAATTGGAATTCCAATAGAATTTGAAGAGATATTGATTCAGTTTAAATAGGTTATAAAAAGATCCACCCCATGGATTTCAATCTATCAAAAGAATTTCCCATCAAATAGATTTTTCACTAGGTTCTAGTTTTCCTAACAAAGTTCCACATAAAATGACACATGTTGAGAATAAAGAGCTTAATAGAGAATTTCATGAATCGTTGGAAATAAGTTTTATTAGAGAGAGATTAATCCCACATGTGGTACCTTCTATATTATCACCAAAGAAGGGTGGAGAATGGAGGAGGTGCATTAATTCTATGACCATTAACAAAATTATAAATTAAGTACAAATTTCCATTACTTAGGATGGATAAATTGATGGACTACTTGAGTAGTGCAATGTGTTTTACAAAAATAGATTTAAAAGGTGGGTATCATCATATTAGAATATGTGAAGTATATGAATGGAAAACTTAATTTGATGCCAAGGAAGGACTTTATCAATAACTAGTCTTGCCATTTGGTGTTAAGTACTTTCTGAGACAGGTGAATGAAGTGTGGAAGCCTTATCTTGGAAATTTTGTTATTGTTTAAACTTAAATGATATCTTAATATTGAATAAGATTAAAGAGGAACATTTGAAGCATTTAAGAGATGTATGGGAAAGTTTGAAACAAGGGAAGTTACTTACAAATTTGCACAAGTGCAACATTATGAAAGATAAATTAGTTTATTTAAGATTTGTCATTTTTAAGAAGGCTTAAGATGGATCCTGAAAAAGTGAAAGCAATAAGAAAGTGGCCAATTCCTAAGAGAAAATTTCAAGTATGAATTTTTCATGGATTAACTAGTTTTTATAGGAGGTTTATAAGAGCATTTAGTGGGATATTTGCACCTTACATTGCTTACATGAGCAAAGGATAATTTAATTGGAATGTTGTTGCATAGAGAGGATTTGAACCATTGAAAAAGAAAATCACTGAAAGGTTAGTGCTGGTTTCGCTAGACTTTGACAAGGGTTTTCAAATTGATTGCAATGCTAGTGGGATAGACATTGGAGCAGTGATAAGTTACGAAATGATCCAGGTGGATATCAATGGCCACCCACCTATTCCAATTGACTCACATACGGATGTCATCCTGGAATTTTCACTTTTCATCTCAACAGTGTTTTTTCTAGTTTTTTGGGTTCCAAACTTCCGGGGTCATTTTGAGGCCCTACACAATGTTTTTTGGATCGCCACAATCAAATTGTAGCCATAGTCAAAGTGTTATGAAATAATGTGTATTCCTCATATATACCTTTCCAACGAGATATCGTGCACCTAAAATGAATATTGTATGCAAAAGTTACGACCCCGGGAAGTTGATGTACCAACTTACCCCAACATGGCCCACATGACTTTTGGCGCTTCATCTCCTAGGGTTAGGTTTTTGGATGTATAGGGTTTTGGAATTCATTTTTAATGTAAAAATGACTTTGGAGCCTCATTGTACTCATATTCTTTCGAATGAGCATAGTCGTCATTGTTGGAAGATTGGTTGTTGTCATTGATGTCAACCCTAGTCATGGGTTTTGGACCACAAGATTGATGAAGTTATTTGGACATGAAGGAAAATGCACATGCAGATACAACACCCATGGATGGATAGTATACATCATGTTGTTTCCGGTGGTATGTGGCACATCACGTGGATCCTCATGGTTGAGGAGAAATGGATTTTTGAAGATGACAAAGTGAATTCTACATGTAGGCCCTGAAGATAATTAAAGAAAAGAATTACAAAATAAGAAAGTGTCAGGTCGGCCCTAATGTTAAAAGGAAGTGACATAAATGGTATAAATAAACATAATTATACATTCATTTGATACAAGTCAAATTTCAGAG
>ML781808.1:616405-645004 GCA_009831015.1 Picea engelmannii
ATATAGGGTTTGTGACCAGTCCTGAAACTAGTCAAAAAACAGGTGTTCCGGGTAAAACAGTCATAACTTTTTCATACAGAATCCAAATGCAGTGGGACCACTTCCATTGGAAAGAGTACGGACTGTAGTTTCTTTTGTGTGAGTTTCACAATCAGAGGTTAAATATTGAGCGCGGGGCATGCTGTGCAAATTGGGTCTTCTGAACAGGCCATAATTGAATAAAGTTTTATTATCTCTCATATATTCTTGGGTGGAAGGAAGGGGCAAGGATAGAGAGTTCAGATATCTCTTGATATTGGAGGATTGTATCTTCCTCTTTTATTTTTATCCCTCCCTTTACTTTTGGAAGCTGTAGCTACCTTTGGAAGTCATTACATCCCTTGAACAAAAACTATTGATTATTTCTCATATATATTGTGCATGGTGTATTGTGGTGTATTGGTGTAACTCTTATACTATTGTTCATTGCTCATTGGATATAATTGAATGGTTTAAGTATAATTTGAAAAGGTTTTTAAATTGTACTTGATACTGATTCACCCCCCTCTCAGTATCAACAGTCATGTCTCTTCTCGGAGATAAGCCCCCACCATTCTAGAAAGCTTGTTTCAATATGCATTTTACAGTTTCAACATATTTCCTTATTGAATAGAAGCCACGTTTTATTGTATTTATGTTATTGTTCATTATATCTCTGTGTTAATAATATAGATCTATGTTCATTTCTCTCTTCTCATAAAATATGAATCAGTGGTATCAAAACAGTCTGCTCCTTGTCATTCTTAATGCATGTCCTCGAAGATGTCAGGGTACAAAAAGTTGGGTCTTGAGCTTGTTTCTCTTGAGAACAAAGGCTCTCACACGCCCAAGAAAAATTCCATGGTGGGATAAAATAAAGACAATGAGATAGGATATCCTTTCAAACTGTTGGTTGAGGAATCCCTCACACAACAGATGAACACGATGATGGATAGTTTTGTACAAATTCTTCGACAACTACCAACAGGTAATGATTCTTCCTCGAGCGAAGGCACCACCTCCTTCAAGGTACATATAAACTTTTATATTCTTATATTTAAATGCTATATAGACACATATGTTGTAGACAAATGGTTGAATCTGCTAGAAGGGTATTTTTATGTCCATAACTTTTCCAATAGAGAAAATATTACAT
Organism: Picea engelmannii; assembly: GCA_009831015.1. Lineage (NCBI taxonomy): Eukaryota > Viridiplantae > Streptophyta > Pinopsida > Pinales > Pinaceae > Picea > Picea engelmannii. Next base: position 617,580 of record ML781808.1, read on the forward strand.
TTGCACACCTCAAAGTCATCCCCCATGTCAAATATTGGTGGGAGAATTTATATGAGAAAAAGGAAACAAAGGAACCCTAATTATGTATAGTCACACTCAGCTGGGAGTCCTTCATGGATGCTATTAAGGAACAATACTACCCTATTGGAAGTTATGATGACCTTTATACAAGATGAACCACACTGCAACAAGAAAGGGACCAAACAATGCCAGAGTTTAAAAATACATTCCATAATTTATGCACCAAGCTAGGTATCAAAGATTTTGAGTGACATCTGATGCTCAAGTACCATGCAGGTCTATATATATACATTGATGGTGGAGCATTGTCAGCAAAGCACGAGTGGAGGACAACTCAGCACCCCAGTGTGCATTTTGAAGAATTTTTTAATTTCAAAGTTGGCATATCAATGTAATATCTGGAAAGGATTTTAATTAAAGATGAGTTTAAATGTTTGGAGGTTGATACATCGCATGAGATCGATAGGTAATGTATTTTACTTTAATGTTGTAGATTGCAATACGGATCTTAAGATTTCACTCTTGTTTATCTATTTCAAACATTTATTCTAATAAAGACTTAGTAGTTAATAGATTTCACTTCGATAGGATAACACTTAGGAAGTTAGAGGGAAAACTATATGAGCCCTGTTGTATAAATAAAATGTATCATTTCCGAGAAGAGGCAGTTGAAGTTATTGAAATAGTTGTTGTAGAAGTTGTTGAAGCTTATCAAAGTATTGTATGAGCCCATGTACATTTTCATTTGAATGAATATAACAGAGAAGCGTTGATCCCAAATGTCTGGTGTTTCTATTATTGCGTCTATCTGAATGAATGAATGGAAGGATTTCTGTTTAAGGGAAATTATATGTTATTTACTCATTCTTGTGTTTATGAATGCATTTCACATGGTTGAGTGTATGAATATGTGATAGTTTAGATAAGTTTCAATTGTTTCTCTTCACGATATTATGCAAGGAGTGCATACTGTCTGCAAGGAGTGCGTTGACAGAGTCTTTTTCGACCTATAGGATCAAAAGAGATAGCGTTAAGCTTTCATTTGCAAGGAGTGCATAGTGTCCGCAAGGAGTTCCTTAAAAAAGTATTTTTCGACTCAGAAGCATAGAAGAGATAGCGTGAAGCTTTCATTTGCAAGGAGTGCAAAGTGTCCTCAAGGAGTGCTTTGACAGAGTCTTTTGACTCAAAAGCTCAGGAGGAGTAGCTTTAATATTTAGTTGATAAGAAGTGAAAAGACCACACAAGTTGTGTGCAGGTGGAAACATACTTAAGTTCTTTTGTTTAGGAGGAGAAATTGGGTTGAGTAACGAATGGTTGCTAGGCATGCACAGTTGCTAGGCATGCATAGTTTCTCACGAAGAAGTTGAGTTGAGGAGAAGACTTGTTCCAAGGTGTGCACAAAAGTCAAATTTCAACAAAGTGTTGAAAAGGCGCTCTGAGGAGTCAGAGGTCTTGAAGAAGAATAAGCTTAGAAGAGATAGCAGGCGAGAAGTATTCAAGAGATTGGAGTCTCTTAATATTTCACAAGTTAACGTGCAAGATCCATATAGGAGGGAGCATGATCATTCCATACCATTAGATCTAGGAGAGTTGCACGGGAGTTAGCCGTGAAGCATTTCGACAATTCATGATTGAGAGTGTTTTTAGGTATTGAGAAGTGGGACCATCGAAGTCATGGAGAGTGAGGAGACCTAGACTATCAAATCCAGAGAAGGATGCATGGTAGAGATCCATAAGTTACGAAGGAAGGATTTTTTGGAGGAAAGGCGAAGGATGAGAATCTAAAGACTCCCGAAGGCCAAGCTAGCGGAGCAGATCGTAACCTTCAATTTGGGAAGGACACGCGTCACCAGTTTGTAACTTTTGAAGAAGAGACAAGGAGAAAGAGGGGTGTTGACTTTCAGTCATTCGAAGAGAAGTAGGAGACAAATCTCAGTCATCGATTAAGGGAAGTATGTGGCACTTGATCTGAGGCTTTGATCATGGAGTACTTTGGAGGAAATAGGTGTTAAGACATTCATAACTCTCGAAGGCTGAAGTCTGAAGTGGATCACAGTCGTTGGTTATGGGAGAGACATAGACCGTAGATCTGGACCCAGGCAAATTCGTTGATTCAGAGATCGGGAACAAAGGAGAAAGTTTCTTGCAAAATATCTAAAGCACAAAGTCGTGAAGGGATATGGACCTTGATCATAGCTCATGGTCACATTGGAGAATATTCTAGCACAGGGATAGTACTCAAAATTTGGTGTGGCCAAAAACGCTAGAGAGTACGGTCTCGGGTAAGTTGATATTGTAGGTGATATCAAAAGGGACCTTTGTATCATTTGTTTCAGGGTCTATTGGAAGCTCGAAGAGTTGATTCAGCTTATATATTTGAAGATCCAATATCGGGAGGCCGCACAGCCCCTAGGAGGGGAGGGGAGTTGCATCAAGTGTTATCAGAGAATACACATAATTGATTTCTTTAGGCAAAGGAGATAGAGGAGGTAGCTTGATATCATCAAGTGGTATCAGATACATCAGCACAATGTCGCCTAGGAGACATGCAGAGCCACCTGTAGAAAATCAGGCGGTGGAAATTCAGATGAGAGAACTCCAAGAAAGGCTAGATGCTATGGAGACAACACAAAGGAGAGTGCCTGATGCTGGAGACATCAATGATGCAGGAAGAGAGGAAAGGGAAGTTGAAAAAGTTGTAGCAGAGGATGTTGCAGAAGAACACTTATTGAAAGATGTTGTGAAAATGGGAGATAGAGAAAAGATAGACATCCCAACGTATGAAGGCAACTTGGACATTGGATATATACTAGATTGGATAAGATCCATGAATAAGTACTTCGACTATGAATATGTCGACGAACAGAAAAGGGTGAAGCATGTTGTCACCAAATTAAAAGGACATGCAACATTGTGGTGGGATGAACTGCAGGCTGACAGAAGAAGCAAAGGAAAGCAAAAGATCAAGAATTGGGATAGAATGGTAGTTGCAGAACCTGATTATCAGATAAATCTATTCAGGAGGTTGCAGAACCTGAGATAGAAGGGAATGAAAATGAAATAATACACATAGGAGTTATATAGATTGAACATCAGAGATGTACAGAGAGAAAGGGATGAGGAATTTTTTTTCTAGGTATATCAATGGCCTGAGATGTGAAATCTAGGACGAAATCAACATGATGACGGTGAAAAAGTGGAGGAAGCTTATCAAATTGCACTAAAAGAAGAGGATAAGTTGGCCAGAAAGAAGATTCAGTGAAGCAAAGGTAGAATTTTAAACAGAGGAAAGGGAATTTCCCATGATAAGGCACAAAATCCCAAAGGTGCGACTGAGAGATCACATAGTCACTTAGAAAGAGGAGGAAGTTACTGAGGGAGACAGAGTGGTGGAAGAAATTATTTTCCTCGAGGAAGAGGAAGAGGCATAGGAGGAGAGGTAAGATGTTATGCCTATGGAAAGACAAGAAACATGTCTTGGGAATGTCCCGAGAGAAAGAAAGAAGTAGGTGAAGCTCACATTTCAGAAGCGTAGAAGAGGAATGTTGAAGTAGAAGGTGCAGAAGATGGGAAATATTTGATGATGAAGAATTTTCTCTTAAAACCAGAGCCAGAGGTTGAAAAACTAGTGCAGAGGAACAGTTTGCTCAGAATAGCTTGCAAGACTAAGGATAGAGTATGAAAGGTAATAATTCGTAGTGGGAGAACTGATAACTTAGTATCCACAGATATGGTGGAGAAATTGGAGCTAGAGACAAATGCACATCCAAGTCCGTAGAAGGTCTCATGTCTATAGAAAGGTCATCAGGTAACGGCAACTAAACAATACCTTGTTGAATTTAAGATAGGAGGATATAGAGATGATATTCTGTGTGATGTGATTCCCATGGATGTATGTCATGTTTTGTTGGGGAGACCATGGAAATATGACATGAATTTCATTCATGATGGGAGAAAAAATACTTATACCTTAGGGAATAATGGTAGGAAACACATGTTGCTGCCAATAGAGGAGAAGAAAGTAAGGGAAGAATCCAACACAAGTATACTTATCATGAGTGGCAAGGAACTCTTGAGTGAGGTTAATAAGGAACATGAGATGCAGTTTGTTGTGGTAAGGAAACCCAGAGTCGTCCTTACAAGTACTTATATGGATGATCTGCCTGAGGAAGTTCAAGAGTTGTTAGAGAATTTTGTTGACATAGTAATGGATGAGTTTCCAAGCTTATTGCCACCAATAAAAAGTATCAACAATCAAATTGATTTAATACCAGGAGTTATTCTATTGAACAAAGCAGCGTATGGATTGACACCTCAAGAGAATGAGGAGGTAAAGAGACAAGTCCAAGATTTGATGGACAAGGGATTGGTCAGACAAAGGTTGAGTCCATGCGCAATACCAACTGTGTTAAGTATGAAGAAGGATGGAGGATGGATAATGTGTACAGACTCAAGAGCCATAAACAATATCACCATCAAATGCATATTTCCTTTGTGAAGGATGGATGACTTAATGGATTGTTTGAGAGGATAAAATTATTTCTCGAAGATAGAACTGAAGAGTGGATATCATCAGATAAGAATTAGAGAAGGTGATGAGTGGAAAACATCCTTCAAGACAAACAAAGGGTTGTATGAATGGCTTGTTATGACACTTGGATTAACAAATGTCCCAAGTACTTTCATGAGGTTGATGAAGGAGGTATTAAAATATTTGAATTGGTAAGTGTGTGATTGTATATCTAGATGATATACTAGTCTTCAGTAAAACTGAAGAAGAGCATTTGAGACAACTGACATTAGTGATGAGAAGATTGCAGTGAGAGAAGCTGCTAATAAATTTAAATAAATCCTCTTTTATGAAGTCAAAGCTCATTTATTTTGGTTTTGTAATCTCTTCAAATGATTTGAATATGGACCCTAAGAAGTTGAAATCAATCAAAGAATGGCCATCACCAAGGAGCATATTTAAGGTGAGAAGCTTCCATGGATTGGAAAGTTTCTATAGGAAGTTCATTAGAAAATTTAGTGGAATTTGTGCACCAATATTAGATACAGTGAAGAAGAGACACAAGTCTTTCAAATGGATAGAAGAGGTTGAGAAAAACTTCAATATATTGAATTAGAAGATAACAGAACAACTGATTCTCGTCTTGCCATATTTCAAGAATACATTTTAGGTGATATGTGATGTGAGTGGAGTTGCAATTGGAGCGGTCTTGAGCCAAGATAATAAGCATGTTGCATATTTCAGTGAGAAGTTGAATGATACTAAGAGAAAGTACTCCACATATGATAAAGATTTTTATGCCATAATTCAAGCCTTGAAGAAATGGAGGCACTATCTTGTTTCAAAGGAGTTTGTTTTGTATAGCGATAATTAGGCTTTACAATTCATAACCAAATAGGAGAAGTTAAATCAAAGACATGCTAAGTGGATAGAGTTTATGCAAAATTTCACTTTTGTCATTAAACATATTTCTGGTAATTCTAACAAAGTTGTTGATGCATTGAGCAGGAGATGTCTAATTCTATAGGAATTTCAAGTGAAAACCTTAGGATTTGAACACCTTAAGGACATGTATTGTGATGATCCATATTTTAAAGAGGCATATGAACCATGTGCAAATCTTGTGCTCAGAGACAGAAGCCAGTGGAAAAAGTATCTGATTTAACATGGATTGTTGTTTAAAAGTTGCCAGTTGTGCATACCAAAATGCTCGATGAGAGAAAATTTGTTGAAGGAAAAGCACAGTGGAGGTCTAGATGGATATTTCAGCCATGACAAGACATTTTCACAGTTGAGAAGTTCATACCATTCGCCAGGTATGAGAGAAGAAGTGAAGAATTTTTTGAACATATGTAAGATCTGTCAGTCAGCCAAGGGAAAGAAGCAAAACACTGGATTGTATCAACCATTACCTATTCCATAGAGGTTGTGGAATGCAATAAGCATGGATTTTGTGTTGGTATTTCCAAGAACACAAATAGGAAGCGACTCCATATTTGTGGTAGTTGATTGATTTTCAAAGATGGAACACTTTATCCCATTCCAAAAGACCAGTGATGCAACACACATTGCTAACTATGTTTTTAAGGAAGTTGTGAGAGTTCATGGATTGCCTAGGAGTATTGTCTTAGATAGAGATACCAAGTTTTTTGGCCATTTCTAGGGAACATTGTGGAAGAAACTGGGAACATAATTGTCCTTTATTTCTACATATCACCCTCAAACGGATGGTTAGATTGAGGTGGTGAATCAGATTTTAGGAGATTTGCTGAGAAGTTTGGTCACTAAACATCATAGCCAGTGGGATCAAATTCTAGCATAAGCAGAGTTTGCATACAATGACTCGATAAACAAAAGTATAGGAAAGATTCCATTTTAGATAGTGTATGGGATGAATCCAAGAGAAATATCATAGTTGATATATCTAGAGAAGAATGAATTTAGAAGCACTAGAGCAGAAGACTTCACTGCAGAAATGCAGAAGCTTCATAATCAGATAAAAAAATAGTTGCAAAACAACAATAAAGAATACAAGCACATAGTTGATCATCATAGAAGAGAACTTCAGTTTGAAGTGGGAGATCAAGTTCTGGCACATATCAGGAAGGAAATATTCCCAAGGGGAACATATAATAAACTAAATTTGAAGAAGATAGGACCTTGAAAAATCCTAAGAAAATTTGATGAGAACGCTTATGAGATAGAGCTACCACAAGATGTGGGTATATCTCTCATATTCAACATTTCAGACCTGTATACTTACAAGGAAGATGGAAAGGATTCATAATATCATAAACAGGTTTAGTGGGAGAAGGAGAAAATCCACAGATGGAGAAGATCATAGATCAGAGAATTGGTAAGAAGACTCAGAGAAAGACTTATTTTGAGTATTTGGTAAAGTGGAAAGGACACCCAAAGGAATATTCCAGTTGGGTAAATGAAGAAAATATCCAAAAGCATGGAAAATCAGTGAAGGAGTCCATGAATTTTTGTCCAGAGGATTATGATGCAGGAGCATCGTCAGCAAAGCATGAGTGGACGACAACTTAGCACCCCAGCGTGCATTTTGAAGAATTTTTTAATTTCAAAGTTGGAATATCAATATAATATATGGAAAGGATTGTAATTAAAGACGATATTAAATTTTTGGAGGTTGAGCCATCGCATGAAATCGATGGGGAATGTATTTTTCTTTAATGTTGTAGATTGCAGTACAGATCTGAATCTTTTTCTCTTGTATGTATGTTTTAAACATTTATTGTAATAAAGCCTTAGTAGTTAATAGATTTCAATTTGATAGGATAACACTAAGGAAGTCAGAGGGAAAACTCCATGATCCCTCTTATATAAATAAAATGTATTGTTGCATAGAAGAGGCTATTGAAGTTATTGAAATAGTTGTTGTAGAAGTTGTTGAAGCTTATCAGAGTATTGTATGAGCCCATGTACATTTTCATTTGAATGAATATAACAGAGAAGCATTGATCCCAAATGTCTGGTGTTTCTATTGTTGTGTCTATCTGAATGAATGAATGGTAGGATTTTTGTTTAAGGGAAATTATATATTATTTACTCATTCTTATGTTTATGAATGCATTTCACATGGTTGAGTCTATGAATATGTCAGAGTTTAGATCAGTTTCAATTGTTTCTCTTCACGAGCTTATGCAAGGAGTGAATATTGTCCACAAGGAGTGCGTTGACAGAGTCTGTTTCGAAATAGAATCTTAGAAGAGATAGCATGAAGATTTCATTTACAAGGAGTGCATACTGTCTGCAAGGAGTGCATTGATAGAGTCTGTTTCGAATCAGAATCTCATAAGAGATAGTGTGAATATTTCATTAGCAAGGAGTGCAAAGTGTCTACAAGGAGTGCATTGACAAAGTCTTTTGACTCAAAAGCTCAAGAGGAGTATCTTTAAGCTTTGGTTGAGAAGAAGTACATAAGACCTCGCAAGGTGTGTGCAGGTGGAAACATACTTAAGTTCTTTTGTTCATAGGAGAAATTGGGTTGAGTAATGAATGGTTCCTAAGCGTGCACAATTTCTCACGAAGAAGTTAATTTGAGGAGAAGACTTGTTGCAAGGTGTGCACATAAGTCAAATTTCGACTAAGTGTCTAAAAGGTGGTCTAAGGAATCAGAGGTCTCGAAGAAGAAAAAGTTCAGAAGAGATAGCGAGAAAGAAGTATTCAAGAGAGTGGATTCTCTTAAGATTTCACAAGTTAACGTGCGAGATCCGTCCAGGAGGGAGCAAGATCATTCCATACCATCATATCTGGGAGAGATGCACGCGATTTATCTGTGAAGCATTTCATCACTTCGTGGTTCAGAGTGTTTTGAAGTATTGAGAAGCAGGATCATCGAAGTCGCGAAGAGTGAGGAGACCTAGACCGTCAGATCTAGACAAGGACACGTGGCAGAGATCCATAAGTTACGAAGGAAGGATCCTTCAGAGGAAAGGTGAAGGAGGAGTATCTAATGAATCCTGAAGACCGAGCTAGCAGAGTAGATCATGACCGTCAATTTGGAAAGGACACGCGTCACCAGTGTTGCACAACTGAGAGGGGGGGGTGAATCAGTTGTTCCCGTGCTTAAAAAATTATGCTTCTTTTAAATTCTTTACAAGGCACTCAATGATGATCACAATAATGCAAGGAAATAAGCAATGCCACATTCAGCATCAGTCACATATATGAGAAACACAGAGATAGATATTTTCCCAAGGAAACCCATACAGGGTAAAAACCTCTTCTTCTTTATATGATAAGTATTATTTAAATTCTTTACAATATCATACATATGAGCACCAACTCATTGTGAGGATACAACCTCTGTTTTGCAAGCTCCAACTTGCTAAGAGCACCAACTCTTTGTTTTTCTCTAGCACCCACTAGAAGGAAGCACCAACTCCCTAGATTCTCTAGCACCAACCAGAAGGAAGAACCAACTCCTTGGTTTCTCTAGAACCAACTAGAAGGAAGCACCAACTCCCTGGTTTCTCTAGCACCAACTAGAAGGAAGCACCAAATCCCTGTGTTCAATCTCCCACTTGAACCTCTGAGGACACCAGTCCTCCCTTGCACCTCCCTACCACCCAGAAATGTAAATATTTGCTAATGAAACTTATCATAGTGATACAATATTTATCATTGGCTTACTAGACTTATCACTATTCTGCTATACTATGTTGCTCTATTTGCATCAGTGTCTTCTGCGCACTCCTCTACGCTTTATGTTCTTCTCCTATTACGCACTGTGTGCCATCTCCATTTGATCCACCATTCTTATGATCTGCATTTCAGTTGTTGTACTCCACCTCCTTCTTTACACCTCCATCACTCACAACAGCAACAAAAACCCCATCTCTTCTCTGTATCGTGTACTTATAGCTTATGTGCGCCTTGTGCATGCAATGTGTGAAATACCTCTGCATACTCACACTGCACCGATCTCCTCCACATCTCAAGTGCTCTTCCTGATCATCACAACTCTTCATCTTCTCTGGTGGTTCCCACCACGTGTCTAGCATCACTGGGTGTTCTACTGAGATTCCTCGGCCTCTCTGGTAGTTTAGATTCTTCGTCTTCTCTAGCATAGTCGAGCTTATCCTTTTTGTTTCAGCTACGAGCTCCAACCCTCATTCAGCTGTCAATTTCCTCCACTAATCATCTTCATTCCACTGGAAGATTCCTTGTAACTCTTCAGCTCCTCTGGAAATCACACAAAAGTCTCTTCGCATCCTCTAGTAGAAACCATCAATGGTTTCTAGCAGTTACACTGTGAGGATCAACATTAGCCCTCCGATCATGCTCATGTTCACCTCCATCGTTGGATTAATTGTGAAGGGTATTGTTGTTATTTACCCATTTCGCACTTTCGCAATTCAAAGATCCTTCAATGAGACATCTTGAGTCTCCATGTCACGAGCTCCGAAAAGGAGCTTGGCTACTCTAGCTCCCTCTTCTATGTGACCACAGGCGGTGACCACCGGTTACACTGACAATTCAACTTTTTGATATTTCAGCATTCGTATGATCCAGTGTCTCGACACTCCCAGATGCGATCCATGAAATTCCAAGGCGGAGCTCATCTGCACTAGGTCCTTCCTCCATGTGACCACATGCGGTGACCACAGGATACGCTAAAAGGCGCTTCAAACTCATGATCTTCATCAACCCTGATCGATGGTCCAGGATCTCGATGAATCAATGGTCCATATCTTTTTGCGATCTCAGATCTCGTTGTTCCTTAGATGGAGGTTTTTCGTCACTCCAAGTCGTGATAGGCGAAGCTCTGAGATGAAGCTCAGATCGGTGGTCCACATTCTTGGTGAATTGACGGTCCAGATCTTATTGTGAATTCGCATCTTATGATTCCTGTGATGGAGGTTCTCGTCACTCCAAGTCGCGATAGGCGAAACTCTGAGATGGAGCTCAGATCAATGGTCCACGTTCTTGGTGATCCGACGGTCCTGATCTTTTCACGATCTCACATCTCGTTGTTCCTTAGATGGATATTTTGATCACTCCAATTCATGATAATCGAGACTCCGAGATGGAGTCTGATCAATGGTCTAGATCAAACCTTGATCTGATGGTTAAGATTGTTTCATGATTTCGCATATCACAAATTCGAGAGGTTAGGGAACCCCGTTCTTTTGACTTTCTAGTCAGCAACATGACGATCTTTCACCATGTTTCCTATGTTACCAACAATCCAGATCTTGTCACGATTTCGACACTTCACAGACCTTTTTATGCCTGATCAACGGTCCACAATCCTTGGTGATCTAACGGTCCAAATCTTTCGTGAATTCGCATATCATGAGTTTGAACCTCTTTCCTTTGAATTTCACGACCTGTGAAACTCCGAAATGGAGTCTTTGTGGTGCTCTGATCTTTCACCACGCGTCCTCTTGATCCAACGGTCCATGACTGTCCTCGATGAATGACTAGGATTCCTTCACATTTTTGGAGAGTTGGATGACTCTTGGACTTAACTGGGATCCAACGATCACTGACGCTTCTCCTCCCGATCTTAGGCACTGCGATCGACTCTACGCTAATTACTCCTGAGCTTACTTTGTTCCTAGTTTTCATCGATGCTTACTCTGATCTTTTCATCAATGACCTACCTACAATCCTTTGCACATTTTCTTCCATCATTGTTTTTGTACTTGCCATCAATGAAAAGCATACACTGTCTATAAAACATGCCAACAACCAGTTCATAACTTTCGAAGAAGAGCCATGGAGAAAGAGGGGCATTGAATATCAGTCATCTAAAGAAGAGTAGGAGACAAATCTTAGTCGTCGATCAAGGGAAGTACGTGGCACTTTATCTGAGGCTCTGAGCATGGATTACTTTGGAGGAAGTTCAGAACTCCTGAAGGCTACAGTCTGAAGTGGATCACAGCCGTTGGTTGTGGGAGAGATGTGGATCGTAGATCTGGTCCTGGGAATATTCATCGATTCAGAGATCGATAAAAAAGGAGTAAGATGCTCACAAAACATCTGAAATGCGGAGTCGCAAAGGGAGTTGGCGAGTAGTCACAACCCGTGGTCACTCTGGAGAAGAGTCTAGCATGGGGCTAGTACTCGAAATTTGGTGTGGCCAAAAATTCCAGAGAGTAGGGTCGTGGGTATGTTGATCCTGTAGGTGACATCAAAAGCGACATGTGTATCATTTGTTTCAGGGTCTATTGGCAACCCGAAGAGCCGATTCAGCTTAGATATTTGAATATCCAAGACTGGGAGGTCATGAAACCCCTAGGAGGGGAGGGGGGCTACATCATACATTCAGAAAGAAATGGAGTTTCTGGTCATATCATCCTTGGGCGCTACCTATCAATATGTTGTCAAAATCGAGCAAAAGATGCGACAGTTTAGGTCCGAGAACCCATCATTACATAAGAAGGGAAAGGGAAGGCCCAACCCACAAAACAAAGGGTAGAGAAAATATGGAGAGCCCTAGGACAACCCATCTAAGCTGCAAACAAAGAAAGACAATGGGAAGAAGAAGAAATACATCAGGAAGTGGTGCAACTTCCATAAGATCCCCTGGCATAAAATTGTTGATTTTCACTCAAAGAAGTCATTGGTGGTGGAGGTGAAAGCCTTTGAATTAGATGTGGGTTCCGAATCAGATTCATAAAAATAAAAAGGGAGATGAATTATTGACACGGAATCTAGTGCCACCGTTGCTACCACCAAGATCCAACCTTGTGAACCTAATGAGCCAGAGGAAGGTGAGTGCCTCTTTCATTCACAGATGTGGTTGAAGGGTACTCTTATGCACTTCATCATTGATAACATAGCCAGAATAACCTCATATCAACGGAGGTATTCAAGCGGTTGGTCATGCCGACAACGCTACAACCATAGCCATACACCATCAGATGGCCCCTCCAAGGAACGGATCTTCATGTCAGCCAACAATGTCACTTGTCCTATGGCATCAAGTGCTTCAAAGATGAGGTATTGTGTGATGTTTCTCCCCTTGAATTTTGTGATGTTATTTTGGGCCAACCTTATTTATGGAAACATCATGTTTTATATGAGTCTAGGCCTTGTATTTTAATTATTACTTTGGACAGGAAATTGCATAGGATACCCAAGGTAGTACCACCTATTTCCATTTCCTTAATCTCTGCTAAGCAATGCATGAAGGCCATCTCTCAGACTGAGAAGTTTTTCTTCTTCGTGATTCGCTCTCAAAGTGAGTGGAAGGTTGCAACCACATCCATGGCCTGCGTGATCAAAATCTTCACACAGTAGAAGAAAGTGGATAAGGTTGTGAAATAATAAAAATACATCTTCTCCTCACCCATTGGGGTACCTCTAGATTGTCAGGTCAAGCATTCAATTGATCCGACCCCCATTGCACTAATACCCAATGGTTTAGTCTGTCACTGCTCTCTGTTAGAAAATGAGGATATCAAGTGTTAGATCCAACAACTACTCCAAAAGGGGAACATCTGAACCAACTCATTACCGTGTGGAAGCCCAAATGTTCTTAAGGAGAAGAAATATGGGACCTAGCGACTCTGCATCGATGATCAAGACCTAAATAAAATTATAGTCAGGAACCGATACCCAATTCCCCGAATCGACGATATCCTTGAACATCTCAAGGGGGAATAATACACGAATGAGATTGATCTAAAGTCTAGCTACCATCAAGTCCCAATACAGTAGAAAAATGTATGGAAAACTGCCTTCAAGTCCAAAAAATGTCTTTTTGAATGGTTGGTCATGCCATTTGGTTTGACGAATTCCCCAACAAATTTCATGAGGATGATGGACAATATCTTGCGAACTTTCACCAATTATTTTGTGGTGGTGTATCTGGATGACATCGTCATCTACAATAAGAATTGGGTGAAACACTTGCAACATATTCAATAGGTTTTTCACACTCTATAGAAGCACGAGCTATATGTAAATTTGGAAAATTATCCTTCAACATGGACAGGGTCTAGTACCTAGGATACATTGTTGATGAGCATGGGGTTCATGTGGATCCAGCTAAGATCTAGGTCATTCGTGACTCGCCAGCCCCAACCACACTCACTAAGATTTAGATATTTTTAGGCCTTGCCAATTTCTATTGCAGGTTCATGTTGGGATTCTCCCATATTGCATGAGCCCTCAACTAAGTAATTAGCGGTGGTGGTAAGGGAAAGTGTGTGTGGGGCATGTCACAACAGTAAGCATTCGATGATTTAAAGAATCACTTGTTCTCAACCCTAGTGCTTTCATTAACTGACCTGCAACAACCGTTTGAGATCGAGAAAAATGCTTCAAACTATGTCTCAATCAATACGGGCACCTCATGGCCTATCATAGTGAGACACTATCAGATGTTGTCTGTAAGTACCCTACTTATGAAAAATAAATGTACAAAATTTTGAAAGCCTGTTTCTAATAGAGGCATTACATTATGAGGAAGGAGACAATCATCCACACTGATCATAAGCCATTGTACTCCCTGCATACTCAGGGAAAATTGTAGAATGACCGTCATTAAAAGTGGTCCACATACTTCCAAAAATTCCATTTCAACATCAATTATAAGACAGGGATCACCAACAACGTCGTTGATTGCCTCAATCGCCCGCCAGTTGTAGCACTCACCACGATGCTAAATTCATGCGGCCAAGAGACCTTCATATGGCCCCAACTCTATGAGAGAGATCTTGACTTCATTACCACCTACCAAAAGCTGGGTGCAAACACAACTGTCACTGATTTCCATCTTCAGGATGGGTTGCTATGAAATCTAGGGAATCTATATGTTCCATCAAGAGAGTGAGTGAATTTGATTTGGGAAACCCACTATAGTCGAGTGGAAGGACACCTCGGTGTAGAAAAGACAGTGGTCGTGATGCAGAAAAATTTATATTGGTCGAAACTTCGACAGGATGTCAGCAAGTATATCAGGTCATGCACTGCCTGCACCATTACTAAACCAACCATTAAGAAAAAAGGAATGTACACCCATATTCCTACTCCTAAAAGGTCATGAGAATCCATCTCAATGGAGTACATGTCAGGTCTTCCATCAACCAAGTGGGGAAATGACTTTGTTTTTGTGGTGGTTGATCATTTTTCTAAAATGGTGATTCTGGCCGCCTGCAAGAAGAGAATCACATCATACGCCACTTCCAAGGTCTTCTTCAAATGAGTGTGGGTACATTTTTGGATACCACAAACCATCATCTTAGATTGAGACCTTCGTTTCCTCAACACATTATGGTCAAGCCTTTGGTCACTGCTGGACACCAAGCTCACCAAATCCACTTTCTTCGACCCCTAGATGGGTGGCCAAACCGAGGTAGTCAACCAGATGATCGTGCATATTTTGCACATGTAAAATTCCAAGCATCCCCGCACATGGGATGAGATTATTACCTATGTTCAACACAACTACAACATAGTCATGCATAACTCAACAACAACAAAGCCATGTTTTTTTTTCTATCTTTTTGGGTCCCAAACTTTCGAGGCCGTTTTGAGGCCCTAAACAACATTTTTTTGGCCCTCCATAGTCACACTGTAGATGTAGTTAAAGTGTGACGGCATAATGTGTAGTCCTCAGATAGACCTTTCCAATGGGCTATCGTATGCCTAAAATAAGATCATAAGTTACGACCCCGAGAAGTTGATGTACCAATTTACCCCAACAAGGCCCACATAACTTTTGGCGCTTCATCTGCTAGGGTTAGGTTTTTGGATATATAAGGTTTTGGAATTCATGCTTAATGTAAAAATGTATTTGGAGCCTCATTGTACTCATCTTCTTGCAAATTAGCTCAGTCGTCACATATCTTCTCAGAGATAAGCCGCCACCATTCTACCAATCTTATTTCAATCTACATTTTATAGTTTCTATATATTTCTTTATTGAATAGAATCCAACTTTTAATGTATCTCTATGTTACTAATATAGATTTGTATTCATTTCTTTATGCTCATTAAATATGTATCACGAAATATGACTAATCACTTTGTTCAGTAAAAACTTGAATGAGGCAATGAAAAAATATTTTTTTTATGATCGAGAATTTTATACAATTGTTTAGGAATTAAAGAGTGGAGGGATTACCTACTACTGAAAGAGTTTGTGTTTGTATTTAAACAACTAGTCTAATTTTAATCAAAGGTATATGAAGTGGGTTGATTTTCTACAAAAATATACATTTTTTTGAAGCACAAATTAGGTAAATCAAATAGAGTTACAGATGCCTAGAGTAGAAGTTCAACGTTGTTGTCTACTATGGTAGTGGTGGCAGTAATAGGATTGGAAGAGATGAATAATTTCTACTAAGAAGAAAAAAAAAATTCTAAATCATGGAAAGAAAATAGAGAGCCATGATAGAACTCCATACTTTGAATTTTCCATTCAATAAGTGTTTTTTATTTAAAAACCATCAAGTGTGTATTCCAAGATAATCTACGAGGGAAAACTTGATTAGAGAGAAAAAATTTAATAATACTTGTTGCACCCTTTTCGTCACCTTGGTGAGAAAATAAGAGGTGATTGCATGCCCAGTTGGGTCTTGTTGAGTATGATAGCTGTAGAGGAAAGAGTTAGAGAAAGAAAAACAAAACTATAAGCAATAATTAAACTAATAAAAAAAAATCACAAGCATAGGGACATAGAGATAACAAACACAAAAAGACCCATGTCACCAATGTTTTTAGGCTGATCTATTGATGAAATCAAAACACCAAGAAGAAAGGGGACTATGAGTCCCTTCTTCCTCCAAGGGAAGGCTCTTGGACCCTCACAAGCTTGCTCTCCTTACAACAAGAAAAATGAAAATGGTGGTGAAAGAACTCCTTGCAAATCCACTCAATGGAGAGGTGGATTGCTCAATGAAATGGTGCCAATGTGTTCTTGTCAAGGATGGAGTCCTTAAAACAATATAGGCAGCATAACATTACTTGAAATTGTTTAAGAAAATGAGGTCCATTCATGGATTTTTATAGCATTGCTTTGGGCTTTTGTGTAACTGCTT
Organism: Picea engelmannii; assembly: GCA_009831015.1. Taxonomy (NCBI): domain Eukaryota; kingdom Viridiplantae; phylum Streptophyta; class Pinopsida; order Pinales; family Pinaceae; genus Picea; species Picea engelmannii. Next base: position 634,134 of record ML781808.1, read on the forward strand.
TGTAGTGTGAAAAGAGGCCATTTAGGGCATTATTAGGTCTTTGACCAGCCTACCATTCGGATTCAGCTCAAATTTGAGGGTCAAATCGGCTTGGGAGCTGATCCATAAGTGGTTGGGAGGCCGACCACTTCAATAAATGCGTTGTTTAGCAGGTGCACGGCTTTTTGCGCTAACAGCCGCATATCGTGCGCGTATGCACGCATTCTACGTTCCTGTTCCGCGCATGTGTGCGCGCGTCCGACTTCTGTAAAGAGCTCTTCAATTTTTCACTACTTTGTATAGTTTTTTGCCCTTTTTGAATGCTGTGAGATTAATTCAAGTCCATGAATGAATTCATCGTTGTTTGACGATGCTGAGTTCTTGTAACCACATGCTGATGAAATTTCAGTGATAACAGATGCCCCCTGATGGATGAGGTTAGGAGCATACGTATAGCCGAAATCCATCAATGTTTCTTCTACTGAGAATGTTTTTGTAAGATAGAGAAATAGTGGGATCATTCAGAGCAATCCTTTGGAGGAGAAAGGAACCGGTAGGACCTGCCCTTCCATAAGGTGCGTAAAATATACAATTGTGTACAAACGAGGCGGGCATGCCCCATGCTCATGTTATGTAACCCTGAAAAAAGATGATTGAAGTGTTGGTGTAGACAACTGCAGTGCCCTCGGGGGCAGTGAGGATAAAGGAAGAAGACAATTCTGCAAAGGAACATACTCTGAATAATAGGCAATGATTGCGGAAATAAGTATCGGCAATGATGCGGGCATTGATGGCCCTACCAAGTTCAGAGGTCTTCGGAAAATGATAGAAATAACTGCAATAGTCACAAAGTAAGACCCACCATAACATGAGAAAGTGTTGGTGTCAAATGTTATGGGGGCCAATGATAGCAGGGAGCAATGGTGTTCCCCCTTGTGCCATCCGAGATCTCTCATTAAATGGAGAATGAGAATCAAGATATTGTCGCCCTTCTGGAAAAATTGTATTGATGTCGACAAAAGGGGAACGCGACTCCCAGAAGAAAAGGACTTCGTGGAATCTACTGAGGTGAGGAAGTGGCAAAGATACATGGACGAAGTCAAAAAGTGGGAAGACTCAAGACTGCCCTTGTATGGAGGATGTATGAGATAAAAAGTGGCTGCAACCATGTAACGAGGTCGAGTGTCAAGGGGACGAAAAGACTGGGGATGAGTTGTGCCAAAGGCGGAACAAAGTGAACAACTGCAGAGGGTAGAGGTAAGTGACCTGTGGGGTACTCTAGATATGTGGACGATGCCGGCCAAGGTAGATGATGAGTGATGCTCCAACCAAGGGTGACATGGGTTGCGTTTGCCCAAAAGGAGGAAAGCAGGTTGCCAACGGTGACGACAAAAAAGGATAATGAAAGGACTGAAAATAAAGGGGTTTGTATAATAAATAAGGAATAATTTTGGGGAAAAAATGTACAAATACAAAAACAGGTGCCCCAGTGTGAAATGAGTGCCCCAGGGAGGGTATAATTTTCTTGGAAAATTGATGAAGGGTGGGGGCCCCATTGGTGAGTTTTTGTATGAGGTAGGTGAAATGAATATAGGTTTGCATATGGACAAACTAATGGTGGATGCAATGAAGGGTTCATGATACTACGGAGGTGCGGGTAAAAATAGAACCGTAAAGAGATAATCTAGGAGTCCATATGGGAAAGCTAGCAAAATGAGGAGAAGAAGTATGTGGTTGATTCGCAACATGATGAAAGACTATCGAGACTCCCATTCCTAAAGAGTAATGCAGAACAACATGAGTGTCAAAAAGTGGCAAAGGGTGTTATGAATGGGACAACTCATGTGGGTTAGAATGCTACCGGGTAACAGTACCGATGATGCAAATGGAGCATGGGTACTGCAGAGCCAGGAATGGAGATCCTAGAGGTAAACATTAGAGGGTGTGACTGGAAATGAAAGTGCAATACAGTGGGAAAGACTACATGCCAGTGCTGAGTATATACCTGAAGGAGTGATGCCGAGGGATGAGGAGCAAGTACCTACACATATGAGAAACAAATACCCAAAGTGAACAATATTTGAAGAGAATCAAAGATATGAGCATGTATTTGATAAATGTGACAATGCACGTGCATACCTGACCATTATATGAAAAAAAGGCGCCCTGGGGGCTCGGGGTGAAAAGTGACCCAGGGACAGCTATGATGTAGGTGACGGGATGTTGAAATTGTGGCTGAAGACGGTTTGAAAAATGGACACCTTGGGCTCCCAGAATGGTGAGTGGAAGTTTGGAAAAAGGCCTATATATAGTTGTAGGGCCCACATTGCCACCTCATTTGTACCTGCTACAATAGTGACTGGATGAGAAGTTTTCAGAGGAGATTTGGAGATTCGGGGAGGATGAGGCATCCGATCGACGTTTTTCAAATATCATGTTAGTGGTCTGATCATCCTTCATAGAAATAGGTTTTCAATTTTTGGGTAGGGGTTGTACGGAGGGCCGTATAGAGGGTTTTAGGAGGTCTAGGCCCCATATGTGCGGGCAATCAGGTGATAGGCGCGCATATGTGTGCACCTGTCCACCAGATATGCACGCATGGGTGCGCGATGGGGAGAATTTAAGGCGTGCCTGAAGGGCGCGCCTGTGAGTTGAACAGGCGCGCATCAGTGCGCACCTGTGGGTTTGACAGGTGCGCACCTGTGCGCGTATGTATGGTGAACAAGCGCGCGTAGAAGCGTGCTTGTGAAGCAAACAATCGAGCATATAGGCGCGCCTGTGTAATGAACAGGCACGCATATGTGCACACCTATGTAATGAACAGGCGCGCATATGTGCGCACCTGTGTAATGAACAAGCGCACATGTGTGCACGCCTGCGGGTAACAAAAACCGCGCCTAAGAGGCAAGGTTGAAGGGTAAAAAAAAAAATGAGTCGTTTTGATCCTTTTGATGGTTGTATGAGCTGATATAGGTCTCTGTGTTGGCTGCAGGTGGACCGTAGTGATGATGCCAGTGTGATGGCGAGAGTGAGACTGGGCGTAGTTGCGAGACGTCGTGGCCATTGAGGGGCCTGGCGTGCGTGCGAATTTGGAAACCTGCGGGTTGCTAAAGTTCTTTGAGTACCCGTTGATATGGGCACAACAGTATTTTTTGCAATTCCTGATCCAGATGTGGAGTCTGAAGCTGCACTGTTTCCTCGTACGAGGAGAGCAGATCCCCTTCACTGCGGTGGAGGACATTTATTTTTTGACTAGGCTCCCCTTTCAGGGAACACCCCTACCGGCAGAGCCGGTGTTGCCCAGGACCATTAAGCTGGCCGATATTGGCTAGAGATACTGCTCAGGTAGGGACTTTATGTCTGGGACTGTGGGGAGCATCAATGCGATAGACTCCCTGGCTCATCGTTGTATAGCAACGATGATTGTTCGTATCTATGGGTCACTTGCAACCCAGCGGATTAGTGGTGGCCAACTGTTGGAGCTGGAGAGAGTGGTGGTCGGCGAGCAGTTTGTGTGGGGGTTGACGCTGTATGCATGAATGGTAGCGCAGTTGGATCGCTGTTGGTCCACAGGTGCAGGAGAGTTTGCATTTGGGTCTATCCTGGTGGCATGGTTCTTAGAGAGGGTGTCAATGTTGCGCCCGAGGGTTTTACTGGAGATGCCAGGGGCGCGAGAGCCGCGATTGAGGTGGTGGTCGACCATTTTTCTTCATCACGGTGGTGGCGAAGGTGGCCACTTCTTTTCAGCAGAGGAAACAAGGATATGGCGGCAGATGCCGCAGGTTATACTTCGGTACCCCTATGCTGGGGTGGACTTCCGGGGTGACCCAGACATGGTGTTACCTCCAGGGGAGGTTTTTGACCATCGAGGTATGTTTAGTATGTTGGTATGGTTTTGATTTATATTGTATTTTGAGATATCAGTCAATAGGTATATGATATAGATGCTGATACTATCTGTTGTTGTTGTTTTTTGCATGTGCAGATGTGGCACCTCGTGGGCGCGAGGTAGAGATGTAGAGAGCGCTGGCTCATCGAGAGCCGGAGAGATTACCGCAGGGAGAGAGGCGTCGGCGGGAGGGTGCTGCAGGGCGACCAGCTGAGCCGGAGCAGGCAGCGAGGAGGCTCTGGTACGATGACCCTGGTGCGGGGCCATCCCACGCTCCTCTGGCGGTGGCCAAAGTGGATTATGATGACATACGTCGTCGTTTGGAGATGGTTCTACAGGATGTGCCTGAGGGCATGAGGATGTGCATCCAGGACGAGAGTTTCTTGGAGTAGTGTGTAGGGGTACTGCCACCATGGCGGGCCATAGTGCAGCGAGCAATAGTGCTTGCTGCTATGGCAAGTGGATGCCTGCCGCCGAGGCAGGAGGGTCCTGTGGGTGGTCCACCACCGCCTGGGGAAGGTGGTGGTGGGTCACCACCTCCTCCTGAGGGAGGAGTAGGTGGTGGTGCGATAGAGGCACCTTGAGTGGTGTAGGATGTAGATCTTTTTTTTTGTTGTATTTAGGCCGGTGAGCCAATTTTGTGTACCGAGGTGCTGCATTGGCCTGCGGGTACATGTATTTTTGTATGTAAACATTCAAATGGCCTGATGGGCCTTTATATATATATGAGTATACATATTTTGAGATCCTGATGTTGTCTACATGTGTTTTTTGCTGATGATTTTGATGATGTCTATTCTATATATATGATGTGACAGCTTGATGTGATATATGCCAATCTAACACCATGTTAGCTATTTGATCTATTGTTTGATTCAATTTTCTTGGAATATGTGTAAATGTAATGGAATCAAAATGTCGAGATAATAGCCTAACCTGCAGGTATTTGCGGAAGAGGCACGGTACACATTGTTGAGCTAGAGAACGACTAGTTGAGAGTCGAGGAAGACGCTAAGGTGACGAATATGATGATGTTGGGAATCGGCCAAGAGGTTGATGACTGTAGTGTATTCATCTTGGTTGTTGGTGGTTGGCCCCAAACATATGTCGTTTGAATGTAGCATGCCATGCGAGGGGGTGTAGAGAGCCCAAGTAGTCGAAGCGAGAGTTTGTGGAGAATGCATCTGTCAAGAGCACAAAGGATAGTTTAGACGAGAGGGAAGGAGAAAAAGATTAAAAATTGCTAGAAAAGAAAATAACTTAAAGTAGAATGACTACTTTTAAGCATAAAATTTCTTGAGATATAATCCATTGACGGGTTCCTTGAGAGAGAGGCCTTTGGGGGAGGTCAGGATGTATGCGCCTTTGGTGAGGCAATGTTGGATTATGTAAGGGCCATGCCAAAGTGATTCGAATTTGTCGTGGCCAAAGGTATCATGAGCAATATCATAAGCTAGGACGAGGTCGCCTTTGCGGAATGATCGAAGGTTGACATGGCGATCAAAGGTAGCCTTGGATCATTTTTTAGTTGCCTCGTTGTTCTGTAAGGAAGATCAACGATCTTCATCCAGAGACTCCAAGTTCAGCAAGAGTTGCTCCATTGGAGTAGTGTTAGGTAATAGCTCAATTGCGGTGCGTAAGGTGGGAATTTCACACTCGATGGGAAGAGTTTCCTCAACCCCATGGACTAAATGGAATGGTGTGAAACCCGTAGCGGTTTTCACCGTCGTTCGGTAAGCCCATAGCGTCGAAAATAACATATGATGCCAATTGGTTTTATGTTTATTAACCGTGCACTGTAACATGGTCTTGAGGACTTTGTTAACTGCCTCGAACTATCCATTTGACTGAGGGTAATATGGTGAGGAAAACTCGTGAGAGAAGCCTAACCGAGATGAGAGTTCGACGAAGATCTCATTCTCAAAGTGTTTCCCATGGTCGGAAACGAGTTGGAGTGGTACGCCAAAATGGGATATGATGTGGTTAAAGAAAAAGTGCGTTGCAGTGTCAGTGGTGTTGTTGAAAGTGGGCATAGCTTCGGCCCATTTGGTGAAGTAATCAACAACGAAAACAATATATTTGTGACCATTGCTGGAGGGGGGATTACAAGTCATAAAGTCGATGCCCCATTTACAAAAATGTTCGGAAGTAATGACAGGGTGAAGAAGAGTGGGGGGAGCTCAGGCTTTGTTGGCATATAGATGACATTGCTCACATCGTTTCACGGCATGAATGCAATCATGAAACAGGGTAGGCCAAAAGTAACCGGCTCGGATAATATTTAGAGCAGTGGATATACCTGAAAGATGACCCCCACATGCATCGCTATGGCAGTCGTTTAATACTTTGTCGGCCTCGTCAATAGTCAGGCATCGACGAAGAATGGTGTCGACGCCCCACCGGTATAGGATGTCTTCGATGAGGAGATAGCGGGGGGCCTGATGGCGAATACGTCGACAATCATCTCGTGAAAGGTGATTACCAAACTTTTGAGTTTGTAGGTAGACGAGAAGGTCGCCATACCAAGGATCATCTGAAGTGATGTAAAAGAGATGTTTGTCAGGAAAGTCGGTGTTGACGGGGGCACTGGTGGTGTCAGAGGGGAGGGTCGTGATAAGTTCAGCGAGAACAAGGGCCTTCTTACTCTTAGGTGTTGAGAACTCGAGGTCGTACTCCTGAAAGATAATGATCCATCGAGCGAATTTTTCGTTAACTTGTCGACGGCTGAGCAAGTATTGCATAGGGTTGGAATCTACGACGACCTTTGTGGTGCGAAGCAGAAGGTAATGGCGCAGTTTCTAGACTACGAGGACAACTGCCAGAGAAAGTTTCTCTTTATGTTTATACTTCAAGGGTGGTCCTGAGAGGTTCTTACTAAAGTAGTAAATGATGTGTTCACGATTGTCATCTTCGAGCTAGACGAGGACGCCGACTACTGATACAGATGATGCTGATACATAGAGGATGTAGTCGCGATTGTAGTCAGGTGCACTAATTAAAGGTGCATTTGAAAGCGTTGTTTTAAGATCATCAAATGACTATTGGGCATAGTCGTCCCAGTGAAAAGGGATGTCGTGATGTAGTAAGCGGAGGAAACCGTGTGCGCGTAAGGCGTAATCGGGAACAAAGCGTCTAAGAAAGTTAGAGTTGCCCTGTAGACTCTGAAGTTTTTGTAAATTCTGGGGAGGTGGAATTTTGGTGATAGCTTGGACTTTGAGGGGGTCCACGGTAATACCACTTTGGGAAACAATAAAACCGAGGAGGCACCTTGCGGTGACGCAGAACACACACTTGAGAGGATTCAAGCGGATGTTGTACTGACGAAACCATTGAAAGATGATGCGTAAATCATCGAGATGCTGGGTGTGTTTCTTGGATCGAGCTGTAAGGTTGTCCAAGTATGCGAGGATGATGTTCGCCAGATCGTGGAAGATGTATGTCATCGCCCGCTGGAAAGTTGCACCGGTATTTTTTAAGCCGAAAGGCATGACACGATATGCAAAGGTACCCCATGGGGTAGTGAATGCGGTTTTATAATGATCGACTGGGTGGATTTAAATTTGGTTATAGCTAGAGAATCCATCCATAAAGGAGAGAGCCTCGTGGCCGGCACAGTCGTCGATAATTTGATCGATGAAAGGCGTTGGAAAGTTGTCTTTGGGACATGCGTTATTGAGATCGCGAAAGTCTGTGCAAACATGGATAGTGCCCTTTTTTTGTCGATGGGTACAGGGTTGGAAACCCATGAAGTATAAGTGATGGGATAAATAAACCCGGCAGCGCATAATTTTTCAATTTCGGCTTTGATAGCCGCAACTTTGGATGGGTGTAGCGGTCGTTGTTTCTAGTGAACTGTTGTGATGTCAGGCCAAGTGTCGATGCGGTGCTCGACAATATATGGATCAAGGCCAGGCATTTCCGTGTATGACCAGGTGAAAATATCCCGATATTCCTGGAAGAGGGCTTTGTATGCGGCGATTTCCTGAGGAGTGCAAGCAGCTCGAATGATGATTTCTTCGACGATGCCATTTTTGATGGAAATGTCGATTTTGATGGTGGAGGAAATGTTGGCCATATTACCTTCTTCAAAAGCATCAGGGGCAGGAATGGGATTGTTGAACCAATCTATAGGCCCGTATGGGATACAATCTTTGGTTTCGATTGTGTAAATGGGGTTTTGGTTAGGAGGCATGGAGGCTTCCTGTGGAGAGAAGAGTGCGCGGTGATGTAGCGCATACCAGGGAGAGTCTGGGTGGTTTAGCTCTTCAATTATTTCCTCGTCGTATTGGAAACGGCAGGAATACAAGGGGTCACGAGGAGTGATCTTGGTAACATTTTGGTTTCCCCCTGATGGAGAAGTAGAGGGAGCAATGCTGGGAGAGGGTGAGGGTTCACTCGACATAAACCATATATTGAAGTACTGAGGGGTACCCGTGGTGGTTGGGTTGAGAGTGTCCATAGGGAAATGAATAGAAGAGTTGGGGGGGTTGTGGGGTAAATCCTCAGAGATGTCATCTAAGAACCATGGAGGCGTTGGAAGTGCCTTGGGCTCGGGAGAAATGACATGAAGATCCTCGAGTGACGAGGTAATGTCAATGATCGCTTCGGCGGGTTGGTGAAGCAGGGCCAATTGACCTTGTCTATGTTCAAGGATCATAGGACACTGGTATGTAACATCAGTTAATGAATCGCAGAGAGCGCAAGGGCATCCCATGCGTCCATTAACTGAAGTAGTGACATAGTGGATGTCAGTGATATTTGAAGAGGACGTAGCAGGGCATGGGTTGTTTTGGAAGTTCTGGCGTACAGTCGCTAATGTCTACCAAAAGCACGACAATGCTGGGAAATGATGGGTGTAATGGCCATACTCTGAACATATAGCACAAGTATATTTGGTCCTCAACCCTTTACTACTGGAAGGGGGGGTGACAGTGGTGGGACTAGAAGTAGTGGCAGGTGTTGTGGGAGGTGTATTGAGGGGAATCAAATTCCGTAATTCAGGTAGTGATGGACAGTTGTTGGTTTGGTGGCCCTCTTTCTCACATAGTGCACAAGGTGGTGGGATGCGTGGAGGAAGTGGAGCGGTGGGCTCCTTCTTCTTTCTCCTGCCCCCAGCTGTAGCAGGGGGGTTGGTGAGTATGGGGGTAGTGGGGGTAAGGATGGGAATCGTCATGGGGAGGCCTTCCTGTGGGGGAAGGGATGGTCGAGGAACCATCTCAGGTGGGTGTAAATACCAGACTGATATTTCTAACACCATATTGGGTAGTGTGAGCGTTACGGCTACCTGAAAATCTTCGATACCTGGTGGAGGGTAAAAGAAGGGAATTTGAGTGAGGGGTTGGGGAACTGTCTCCCAAACGGGACTATGCCCCTAGGTGGATGTGGATTCATGGACTATTGGGGTTGATGAGTGCGCAGGAGGCTCCAGCGGGAGTGGTTCTGCTACTATTGGGACGTCGGGAATGAATGAAGCCTCCTGAGGAGGACGAGCGTCCTCTCTATGAGTTTCGTTAGATGATATGACGCACACTTGATTAGAAGGATGAAGGAGTGGTGGTGCTCCGTGGTACATCCCTAACAAGAATGGATCTTTGAAAATCCCAAGACCCATCTCGACGAGTGGATATGCGTCTTGGTTGGTGTGGATGAGAGGAAGAATGTTATCGAGGTTGGCAGATGGGTTGGGCTCATAATGTGAGACTTGGTCGATGGTCACGATCTTCCCATTGTGGGGGAACATCATTGTCCAAAAGACGGAAGATGCCACTGCCTTTATAGCGTACATGTAGCTACGACCGAATAAGATATTATAATCGAGCGGGGCGTCGATAACTTCGATATCAATGAGAATAGTCTTGCCCCCGAGTTCAACGGGGACATTTTGGAAGAGCCCTTTAGGAGAGGATGGTCATCTATCATAAGCTCGTAATGTGATGGAAGAGGGTATGAGTTCTGGAGAACCAAGTTTCTGCCACACTATTTTGGACATAATGCATGTAGATGCACCTTCATCGATGATACATCGATGAACTGTGATGTTCCGTATTTTTATTAGTATTTGAAAAGTGATCAAGGCGGGAAGACAAGGTTCTCCGCTATCAAGATCAAAGGTAATTAGTCGAGTATCGTCCGGGTCGACTTCCACTAAGGCGGAAAGTAGTGATTTCCGCTATGTAGGACAAGTTTGGAGGACTTCCAAGACTGACATGGCAGTCGGGGATTGCGCTAAGTCATCGACCAAGCTATAGTTATGAGCTGCCCTAGCCTATGGGTTGTGGACATTCCTACGCAAGGGGATGCGAGGGATGCATAGTAGTGGTTTGGCGGAAGGGCAAGGAATCACCAATGGGGGTCCCGTTGGTGTAGGGTTTGTCTCTAGAGTGAGGGGAGGAGACTCAGCAGGGGTATGATACTGACGATTACGGGTTTGCAGAAGGATTTCTTCCTCACTGGTGAGGAGAATTGTACGCTATGTTGGATTGTTGGGATTGTGGTATTTTCCTACTTGAGGTGGGGGATGTTGTGTGTCATGTTGGGTGTTTATCACACCTTGATGTGGAATAGGATTTTGTAACACGGTGGGAGGGGGTTGTTGCACGTATTGTTGTGGTGCATGTTGAGGGGCAGTTTGTGCAGGAGAATGGGGAAGACTACCCGAGTCTTTCAACCGTTTGAAATCAACGATCTGGGGGCAATGGTGAGTGTAATGACCGAACTCACCACAAATAGCACAAGGGAAAATGGTTTTAACATTATTTCACCCTTGGCGTTTGTTATTATTGCCCCCTGGGGGGTTTTGGTTCCCTTGGTTCTGGTTGCCCCCACTGGGTTGGTGCTGTGGGGGTTGATTCCCGCCTTGGCCTGGGTTATTGTTATTCCTGTTCCATCCTTTCTTCTTGGCATTGTTCGATGGATGAGTTGGGTTAGCTGTATTCAACTGTTCAAAATTTTGGTATTGTTGAGCAGCAGAGGGTTGAACAAAATTTACCCCCGCATGAGGATG